>JAKTPI010000019.1:0-175493 GCA_030557545.1 Ogataea salicorniae
TCTCTTCTCTAATATGATTTGTTATTGTCCTGGATATAGAAAAGAAGACTCAGTTGACCACCAACTAACTTCAAAACAACAGTCCCATCACCTAGTTCTAGTTAGTAGTTGAATTACCTGGTATTCTATTTTTTTGCTCACCAGATCTACCAGTAAAGTGCTAGCTAACAAAGCAGATACTCAAAAAAAAACAAACAAATTGATATTTATTAGTTCTAAATGGTTTGTTTTTTTTTTTTTTTTGGTCTTGAATATATAAAAGAAAACTCACTTGACCAACTTCTAAGTTCCCGATCACCTAGTTCTAGTTAGTAGTTGAATTACCTGGCATTCTGTTATCTACTAGTAAAGTGCTAACAAAGGCAGATACTCAAACGCATCTAGCTGTGCCACAAAAAAAAAAAAGAGAAAAATTTATAAAGTTGGTGCGCGCGGCATGACATTTTTGCAGTTGCGAAGAAGGATGGGGGGGTTCTCCACATTTTTGAGATGGTGCGGAGGTGCGAGGGGTGGTAGGAGGTGAGTTTGGGGCGATATCTCGGGACTGGGAGGTGTGAATGAAGTGGAAATAGGACCAGAAGAGGTGGAAAATGGAGGGCTACATATGGCAGCAGCAAGCTAGTTAGGTGGGTGGGTGTGGAGCGAGAAAACAGAAAAAATAGACTGTGGGTGTGAGGTGTGCATCACGCAGCTCTCCTCACACGAAAGAAAAATGGGAGATCGGTCTACAGCCTTCGATTAGAACGTGATCAGATGGACCATATTCATAAAGAAACTCACGGACTCATTAGGTTTTGGTTCTTTACAACTTATTCGAAGTATAGTCACGATTATATATATGTATTCGAAAAATATTCACGACTATATGTATTCAAAATAAACAAAAAAAAAAGAAAAAAACTGGTTTGAAAAAAACTATCACAGAATAGACCCCTATAAAGGATAAGCATATAAATGAGGTAATGGCTTTGGAATATAAGGTTCTTCTAAGTACTTGATTTCTTGATCAGTTAGTTTCAACTTGAAACCATCCAACGCATCATCAACTCTACTTGGCTTAGTGAAACCGATGATTGGCCAATTATCCTTACTTATAACCCAAGCTAAAGCCACACTAGCCATAGAAACATCCAATTTCTTTGCCAACTCTTCCACTCTGTTGATGATTGCTTTATCTGCTTCACTCATATCAGCTAAACCAATATACGCTGCTCCACCAGATTTGCTTCTGATCGAGCTTGGTTCCTCTGATAGAGGTCTGGTTAAGATTCCACTAGCGTTTGGTGACCATGGAATTAAGCCAACTCCAGTTTCTTTACAATAGGCAATTAATTCTTCTTCTTCCTCGCGATATAATAAACTGTAGTAACTTTGCATGGAGATAAACTTATTCCAGCCATGTTTTTCAGCAACATTTTGCATCTTGATGAATTGGTAGGCCCTCATACTGGAGGCACCGATGTATCTGGTTAAACCTTGCTTGATACATTCATTCAAAGCTTCCATGGTTTCTTCAACCGGGGTATATGGATCAAATCTGTGGACTTGTAACACATCAATATAAGTTCCTAATCTCTCAACAGAAGCAGCAGCTGCATCCATAATATGCTTTCTAGACAAACCCCCTCTGTTGACCAACTCGTGACCTGGAATATCATGATAGAAGAAGCTGAAAGAAGCAGACTCTTCAGGAGCATAAAAGAAACATTTTGTTAAAATGACAATTTTGGATCTATTAATATTGTACTTCTTGATGAACTTGCCTAACAAAATCTCAGAAACACCATTGGAGTACACATCAGCAGTATCAAAAGTTCTGATACCTTCATCATAAGCCTTCTTCAAAATGGTAAAAACTTCTTCTTCATCTTCTATAACCCAATCCGCCCATGCCTTTGTACCAAAAGACATACATCCAACAATGATCTTGGAGATTTTTAAACCGGAGTCACCTAAGTTTGTATATAATTCTTTTGGAACCTGTTCCCAATTCATTGTGTTCTATTGTTATTTTATTTTTTATAATGTTTAAAGTAAGTTATAATTGATGCTCAAAAATTATGAATATAATACGAGATAGAACACAATAGTAAAAACTGTAGAAAAATCCAATGTATTTATACCATTTTAATACTTGGATTTGCAGTTAATTAAGCTCGAAACATCTAGTTGATTAGTCATGGTCATGGCTTGTAAATATCGTCTCAAACACCTCAGAGGTTTAGATGAAGACTATTTCCTGTATGTTCCGTGGTTGGATTTAAAGCATAAACTCCGTGGTTGGATTTAAAGCATAAACTCCGCGAAACCCAACAAGGAAGTGGTGGTACCTCTTATTACACAGCCCGAATTTCAATAGCTGATCAGGTATTATCAATAGTAGTTTGCTGGGAAGGTGAAATGTATCGAATCGGCGAGTGGTTACAATAATAATAAAGGACGTGAAACAGCTGACTATTGTCTGAAATTTCTAGAATTTTACATTTAAATTTTCAAATCATGACAAACAAACAGCTTGAGAGTTAGTCAAAAATCAGTGAAGAAATTATATTGACACCATAGTAAAATCCATATCGGCAGTTATCTATTTAGATATAGACGATCCTAGAAGTTAAGATAAACAATTATTTTATATCCTCAATATTAAAAGATAGAATTATGGCAACGGTCTTGAATGTTGGATGTGCAATATTAGTCACTATTATTGTTGCCTTATAAAGCTTCCATAAAACCACTAAATAGTTGACCATACACTGTAATTTATAGAAGTTTAATAAACCTGGTCATAACATCCAAGTCATGTAGAACATACTTATTGGAAGCTATAATACCATCTCTTGAGATAAACAACTACATGCTCAACAGAACCGTTTATGATACCAAAAATGTTAACCAGTTACTTAGTTCTCAACAACCACCTACTTGCGACGATAATTTCACAATTCCACAACAAGTCTCAGATAATGCAAATATCACAGTGTTAAACACTTTGAAGGGAGTCCAAACAATTGATTTACCTTTAAAAACAACAATCACATTAACAAAGAAATTTCCTAAAAGAGGAGAATCAATCGAAAAAGAAAGTCCATTACGTGAACACTTCCCAAATCATATCATTACTGGTCAAGTTGTCATTGAAAACACGTAAAAAAAAGTCATTCCTTTTGAAATGTTTTTTGTTCAAGTCGAAGGTAGAGTTTCCATTCCAACAAAACCTGCAAATGGTTCCAAACAATTAAAAGAACCCCCAAGTGTCAAAACATTTTTGAACATGTATGTATGATTTACGGCTTGTTTCCATCGAAACCTTTACCTACAGTGTTATAGTTGTTAATTTTTTGTGAATCAGTATGGATGCAGTTTTGGCAGTTAAAGGTGTGAGGTGCCAATATTTTAGAAATAACTTCTGGCTTACGTTTGTTAACAGATCGACCCGAATGGGCCCACTTGTTATCGCTATCCAAAGTGTAGACGAAATTGATTTGAGTTTTTTTTGGCAACCTTCAGACAACACTAGTCTGTTATAAAAGGTAACTATTCTTCTTGTAGAGTCAAAAATACCGACCACCTTTCATATACCATAGTATAAGTAGCTATACACTTACTTGATACATCTATCATGTTAGGAACACTTTGCTATCACCTCCCTCTGTTCAACTACTCAACTGTTTATCTTCGATCTTTTTTTTACCGCCTTGAAACACTCAAATTTTTGACGGCCAAAAACAGTTACTGCGCCATTTATAACTCACAAGCCATAAAACTTTGTATGTGTAGAAATATAACCAGCCACAATTACCTATTAAATAAGTTTTTTTACCTTAATAATCATCTAAATATTTCACTGTCTAGATCATATACCAAACTTGAAACATAAATTCTATAATAAGCACACATTTTTAATCATAAATTTCTAATTCTTTAGTATGGCTACTTTTTATTTTCAAGATAGTGTCATCTCCGATTTTTTCAACAACAACCTTAACTTTTATAGTTATTAAGGTTAATACATTTCTTCAACAGATTTTGAAGGTGCGGTCAGCTTCGACTTTCGCAGTTTGTTGCTGTGAAGGGATCACTCTCCTCTTTTGACTACCTGCGCTGGAGAGCTGCGAGGGTTGTCTAAGATTACCCCAAAGGAGGTTTGGGTGCCATATCTCAGAACATGGTGGGGTGCAAATATAATGAAAGTTGGAGCAAATGATGTCTATAATGGCACCAAATTGTATAAACAACAAGCTAGTCAAGTACTAATCTGTGGACGGAGAAGTAGAGAGGTCACCCCCCCCCCCCAACACTTGAAGGTTGTGTAACACGGACCCCGCACACGCGATACACCACTGGCTATTTTGGTTCTTGAGAAACAGCGCTTAGCAATCCAGCTGCGGATTTCTGAATATCCAGCTGCAGATTCGAAAAAAACCCGCAGTCGGATCGTTTTTAACTATAGACCCGCAGCCGGAAAAGGGACGTTCTAGCTAGGTGATTACGTTATCTTTTTTGATTCAGGGATTATATAGGCATATAAGATATATAGTTTATAGACACGCTAACCTCCATACAAAGCCCCCATCCAAATCCCCCAGCCAAACTGCCCCAGCTAAAATTCCCATCCAGCTGGCGCTAAAAATATCAGTAAGATTCTGATTACGTAATTATGGTCCAAATTTTTGCAATACCTTCGCTGTTTGTATACCAGACCAGCCTTAACGTTGCCAGGTTTAGTATACTCGCTGACACTACATCAGCTGTCAAAATCCCCCAGAATCCCCCAGAAAATTCCCCGAGAATCCCCCACTAAATCCCCCACTAAATTCCCACTAAAGATCCCCCAGTATATTCCCTCTTAAAATCCCCCAGTATATTCCCACTAAAGATCCCCCAGTAAATTCCCCCAGAATCCCCCAGTCAAAATTCCCCAGTAAATTCCCAGTAAAATCCCCCAGTCAAAATCCCCCAGAATCCCCCAGTAAATTCCCATTAAAGATCCCCCAGTAAATTCCCACTAAAAATCCCCCAGTAAATCCCTCTCAAAATCCCCCAGTAAATCCCACTAAAGATCCCCCAGTGAATTCCCACTAAAAATCCCCAGAGTCCCCCAGTCAAAATCCCTCTTAAAATCCCCCAGTATATTCCCAGTCAAAATCCCCCAGTCAAAATCCCTCTTAAAATCCCCCAGTAAATTCCCCCAGTAAATCCCCCAGTAAATTCCCACTAAAGATACCCCAGTAGATTCCCAATAAAGATCCCCCAGTAAAATCCCTCTTAGAATCCCCCAGAATCCCCCAGTAAATTCCCCAGTAAATCCCCCAGTAAATTCCCACTAAAGATCCCCCAGTAAATCCCTCTTAAAATCCCCCAGTAAAATCCCACTAAAGTTCCCCCAGTAAATCCCTCTTAAAATCCCCCAGTAAAATCCCACTAAAGATCCCCCAGTAAAATCCCTCTTAAAATCCCCCAGTAAATTCCCACTAAAGATCCCCCAGTAGATTCCCAATAAAGATCCCCCAGTAAAATCCCTCTTAGAATCCCCCAGAATCCCCCAGAAAATTCCCATTAAAGATCCCCCAGTAAATTCCCTCTAAAGATCCCCCAGTGAATTCCCACTAAAGATCCCCCAGTGTATTCCCACTAGAGATCCCCCAGTAAATCCCTCTCAAAATCCCTCAGTAAATTCCCATTAAAGATCCCCCAGTAAATTCCCTCTAAAGATCCCCCAGTAAATCCCCCAGAAAATTCCCCCAGTAAATCCCTCTTAAAATCCCCCAGTCAAAATCTCATTAAAAATCCCCCAGTTAAAGTCTCTATCCAAATCCTCATAACAAAAGGCACCATTCTAAAGCGTGCACTCTAAAGAATGAAACTTATGGTATGAGCAACCGTGACCAAATACGATTAATTAACAATAGGTGCAATATTGTACTTCAAACGTATAGTGACGGTTTATAAGTAGCAAGCAAACAAGTAGTCAAGCCCCCGACGACTAGTACTCCTTATTGTCTTGACACCACTGAAATGGAAGACCTTATGTTAGTATGTGTTAATTAGGTTTGGCAACAAATTGCAAATGTGGTGAGTCGTAATCAAATCCCTCTATCACCCAAGAGGTTTTGTTGGAGGTGGACTAAACCAACACAAAAACAAAAGAACAACAAAACAAGGAACAAAAGAGTAGTTAACCGCCAGGATAATGTCAATAAAAACAACATGGAACATTCAAAAGAGGTGCAATCAAAAGAACGAACCAGGTGCCATTACTAACCATAGTCTGGTAATGCCTAATTCAGAGGAGGTGCAATCCAATGAATCAAGCATTAGTGAACCGCCAGGTGTAATAAGTATTCTCTCACAACAACAGTCAACATTCTAAAGCATGCACTCTAAAGAATGAAACCTATGATATGATCAGTTACTACTACCTACGACTAATCCACAAAAGGTGCAATAATGTGAATCAAACGTAGAGTTGGAAGTAAACCACCAGTAAACTAAAAACCCTTCTTTTGTTTTGTTTGTCTTGTTTTTCTTTTGTTCGAGAAACTAACATTAGTAGGTGAATTCAAAGCTTGGTGAATACTCATCCAGTGTTTCCATTTGAGGTTTTGTTAAGATATGTTTCTGTTTGAAGTAGATATATATGAGGATATAAATAAAATATTGTTGTAAAAAAGGGAAAAAAGGGAAAAAAGGTCAAAATAAAGTGGACATTAGAGGTAAACAAAACATCTGGCGCTTGTTCCAGGTTTAAATACTTTTTAATACTTTTAAAGAATTTTTGACAGATGGTAACATTTCTTTTAAACGCCCAAACACTAAACCTTCTCTCACGTGATGTCTTACTATCCTGGAATTTCTTTAGACTTTTTTTTTTAAAAAAAATTGAAAAACAAAATTCTATCACGTGACTGCCAATTTTTCCTCAATCAGTAATTCGAAGGCTGTGCATAAAAGTAACGGTTTTTTTTAGCACGGTTATTTGAATAAAATGTTTATCTACGATGTATTTATTTAGATTGAAAAGATGAGTTCCTTTTTAATTCAAGTCAATAATACCACCATCAGATTGCCAAAGATAGTTACAAAATGACATCTAATAACAAGATGGTGGGGAATCTTTCTCCATCTGAAAAGAATAAACATTCAGTTTCCTCGATGAGTTTATCCAACGGGGCCACTATGCTCATGATTGGACAGGTGTTCATCAAACTAATGACGTTTTCCTTGAACCAATTATTACTCCAATTCATAACCCCCACATCAATAGGCTTGTCAAGTATAATAGAATTTGTGATTAATTATCTTTTATTTCTCAGCAGAGAATCTATAAGGTTGTCTGTATCAACGATACCATCAACAACACCAAATCTCAACCAATTGATCATCAATCTATCTTATTTACCATTATTAGCATATACAATATTCAACGTTCCTATATTTTACTCTCAGCTAATACAAAACAACACTTTAAGTACAATGCTTGGAAATCAAAGGAATATTGCATTGATATTAATCCAACTCTCAATGATTGTTGAATTGTTAAATGAACCAATGTATAATATAAATCAATACCAAATGAATTTCAAAAAAAGAACGAAAATTGAAAGCATAAGTTCATTTGTTAAATGTGTTTCGCAATTTACCTTAGTTCTTCAGTTATCAAAAATAAGACATTCAGACAATTTCAAAGATTCAAACTACATGATGAGTTTCATCATTGGACAGTTTCTTTATTCAATGACAATTACTGTTACTTACCTCTTAGATTACTTGAAGCAACACCCATTATCATCATTATTACCAAGTCCTGTGAAAGTTTCAACAACTTCAGAATCTTCTTTCACAAAGAAAGAAACTGTATATTTCGACAAACAAATATTGGATTACTGTAAGTCACTATTCTTACAACTCTTGTTCAAGAATTTTCTCACTGAAGGTGATAAATTTCTTACAAGTTCATTATTTACAATAGCTCAGCAGGGATACTATGGTATTGTGACAAATTATGGCAGTTTAATTGCAAGATTGGTGTTTTTACCTATTGAAGAATCAACGAGAATAAATGTGACTAAATTGTTTGCCGACAAAACAACAAGTTCAATAAAGAAGGATAACGATAGGAAGATCAAGTTGTTCAACGATCATTTAAAGAATATCCTTTGTGTCTATGTTTATCTATTGTCTCTTTTACTTGTGTTTGCACCAATAAACACAAGGTTTTTGGCCACTTTGCTGTTTAAAGGTTTTAGTGGGGATGTTAATGGGCAAAATGAATTGATCAGGGTGTTTAAGTCTTATTGGCTGTATATCCCGTTTCTTGCATGTAATGGGATCTTTGAGGCATTATTGAACTCCGTCTTTTTCGATGACAAGAAACAAGTGTCAAATTATTCAAAAGTTATGGTTGTGAATTCTGTTATTTTCTTCTGTAACGTTATTTGGTTGGTGAAATGGTGTCACTTGGGTTTGTCGGGATTGATATTGGCGAATATAGTGAATATGGGGATTAGGATCGGATATTGTTTGTGGAAGTTACAAAATGTTTTGTTGAAGGACTCGTTCAATTTTGGGAAGTTTATTAAGTTTGGAATATGTTGTTTGGTGAGTGTTGGCGTGCATGTTTATTTTATTGGTTGGGAAGTTGTTGGGTTCAAGCAGTTTTTCATGAGTGCTGTTATTGGTATTTGTTTGGTTGCTGTCATCATGGTTTTAGAAAGACGGGTTCTTGTTGGTGTTGCCAAGAGATTGTTGAGTAAGTTCACCAAGAGAACCAAGACTGACTGATTGAGTATAGCTGTATTATTACATTATGTACTTTTATCTGTACTACTAGTTGAAAAAAAAAATAAAGCATGATTGAATTAGAAAAATTGAAAAGCCTGAACCTTAGCAGAATTGAATAGCAATGCATATATAGATAAAAAAAGAACTGAAAAAAAAATAAATAAATGGAAATCAAACATTCAACTAGTGGTTAATTAAGAAAGTGATCCAATTAAACTGTAACCCCATAAACAGTGATAAAATAAAAAAAAATAAAAGAAATGCTCAGCACATTAGAAATTAATAAAGGTATTCGTTGCATAAACAAACAAAAGTATAAACCATTAAACCCTTCCACGGCAATAAGGGCAACTATTTGACGTAATGAACCAGTCTTCAAAACATTCAGAGTGGAAAGAATGGCCACAGTTCAAAACAATAGACCAGCTATTGTTCAAATGTGAATTATCGGTCACTCTTATGGTCTTATCGAGGATACTAATATAATTCGTAATATTATTGATCGTAGTAGTATTACCAGTGTAAACCTTTTCTAAATTGTTATCGCTAATGACAAAATCGGATCCAGCTAATTGTGTCTTAACGGTGTCCAACTCTGCAGCTTTGATACTTGTCGCTGTGGCTGAAACGCTTTCAAGGCAGAGCAATTCATCAAGGCAAATTAAACATGTGTTATTCATGGCACTAACGTCACTATAATCGGATTTGGGAAGTTTGCCCATAAAAATCTTAAATTTTCTCGATTTAATCAATTTCCGTAACCATCCAACAGTGATTTTCGCAATGTTGATAATGCTTAGATTTATTAGTTGACTAAATAATTCTTTATAAAATTGAACAGCGTTGTATTGAGTTGTAGAAGCGGTCGATGAAAACGCCATTGCTCTAGTCGTCAGCGATGTTGCTGATAGTGAGGAAGAATGTCTAATTCTGGTTAGGTATATGAATATGAAGACAAGAAGGTGGATGAGTCCAATTCTGGAAAAAAATTGGCATACTAAGGAGTAATTTATTGACGGGGATATGTAGTAGAGTGATCCGGTGGCAGTGACGCCAAAACCAAATCTTTTTATCGTGAATCTGCTGGAATTCATTTATCTGATTGTGGGTACTTGTCTAGTGTGCTCAAATGAGAAAAAAGTTTGAACGTTTAGAGTAGTTGTAAAATGTACATTCCTATAGTCACAAGACGTTAAAAAAACTTCGTATATGCGCAATGGGACTGTTCAAAGCTTGTCAGTTTCTGTTTGAATGATAGGGAAAAAGTCCAATGTCCTTTTGTTGATGTGTCTGGCTCTCAATACCGGTGATCTATTGTTAAAGGATTATCTCACCTTTATGACAGCTGTTGTCCTCGGTGTTTGCTATTTGTATCGTATCTCTTATCGTTATCCCATTTCAAATTAAAAATAGAAGACACCCGTCAAGAAGAAAATTTGCCTTGTCCATGTGACTTTTTGTGGTTGGATGGTGGCAAATGATACAGTGGCTGGTGCATATATATAATTGATAAAATACATTAAAGAATAATAAAACGGGGGTATATAAATAAACTGACATAAAAAAGGGAAAACCAAGAACAATAAAAGCAAGTATAAACTATAAATATATCATATATATGTATAGGCAATAGTAAAAGTCCTTTAAGCAGTATTATCAACTTCATAAAACTTTCTGAAAATAAATGAAACAAAGTTATTGGTGTCCATCAAAGCACCACCATCAAACAACGTGAACGTATCTTTATGAGAGTATTGCAAGTTCAACAAATCATCCAATGAGACCTTCTCCAAACCAACAATATCAACAGAGTTGTTGGAAATGTCAATAATGAATTCACTTTGTTTTTCACAACTGAACATGAAATTTATTTTGTTTAATTTCGATTGTGCCACTTTGTAACCGTCGGAGAATTGAAGCAAAACTTTGTGATCGCTCAAGTACTTTGCTGAGTATTTGAAAGTACCAAATTTAGGTAAGTAACCTTTCTTCTTTTTCAATTCACGTTGGTAGTAGTATTG
Source organism: Ogataea salicorniae (assembly GCA_030557545.1). NCBI lineage: Eukaryota > Fungi > Ascomycota > Pichiomycetes > Pichiales > Pichiaceae > Ogataea > Ogataea salicorniae. The sequence goes on from JAKTPI010000019.1 coordinate 10,803, forward strand.
CCTGGAGAATAGCTTTGAAAATAGTGGTTTCTTCTTGTTAACTGATTGATTATGGAGTTTGTACATTGCCGTATCGATGTCTTTGATGTATTCAGAGTACAATTTCGAGCATGTTCTTTCCTTTAGTTTCAATTTCGTCAAAGTTTCAATAGCAGTCTTCAACTGTCTATCTCTTTCTTCCTTTTGAGACTTCTTGCCTTTGATGTCAAGAGCAATTTCATTCAATAAAGTTTGATAACCATCGGTTCTACTGATAACACCCAATTGTTCTAACTCTAAGATCAATTGAATAGCATGTTTTTTAACTTGTGGGAATGTGGAGTTGTGAATTTCGTTTAAAGCCTTTCTTTCCATCACTGTATCCAATTCGATGTTTTCAAGTGAATTCTTTTCAGATTTAATTATTTGTTTAAACTTTAATTCATCAGTTGGTGTAATTTCAGAAAGTAGTACATCTAATAAATCATCACCATCTTGAACTTTTAAAATGTATATGGTGAATCTTTTAGCTTCCAACAACAAAGTCTTGGTTTCTAGCTCCTGTGGATCTAACGACTCAGTAATTGGTTGCAAGTTTAAGATAACTGCACCTTTTTCAGTAGGGATCTTTGCATGCCATGATTCTAATTCTTCAATTTCAAACAAGAGGAATCTGATGTAGTTGTTTCTTTCAGGTGCCATAACGTCAACTTCATCACTCACCAATTGCAATAACTGTGCAATCTCATCCTTTACTAGTTCAAGTTTTGGCTTTACACTCGATGCAACGTCTTCATAAACTGATGTCATCTCATAAGCGTCTTCAATTGATTCAATGTTTATCAAATCCTTCAACATTTTTCTGATACCTTCGATGAATTCTTCAATGAATGGAGACAATGGTTGCAAAAACTCATTTTGGGAGTTAAATGGACGCATCAGAACAAGTTGGTTGAGGACTTTGGCAACCTGTACTAAATTGGTTCCGATCCTCTCAGTAACTTCCAAATCTGGATTGACATTGCTTAGATTGATACCGTAATTTTCAGGTTTGATAAACAATGGTAAGATATAGCATTTCATAACAATGGATCCAATTGTACTTAAATAGAATCTTTCTGTTTCACCAGGGAATTGTCTTTTCATTTGAGTGTAAACCTCTTTAGCTATGCATCTGATGAAGATTGGTAGTTTATCAATTAAGTTGCCGATTAACTGCATGATGTCGTAGGAAGCTTCACGCAATTCACTCAGGTTTTTAACAAATTGATTTCTTGTTTCAGGATCATCGATTGGATCCAATGTTTTCAAGTCATCGACAGATTTCAAAGTGATACCATTATTTTCAATTTGTTCCTTTTCGATCAAGTCTTTGTAAATGTTTGTTGGATTTGGTTCATAAGATGATTCCTCGTCAGATGAGACACGTAAAATACAATCGCTTAGTAAGTTTTTGGCAAAAAGTCGTTGTTGAGGTAGGTTGATGTAGCCCATGAGTAATATTTCCCAGGATTTAATGGATTCGTACGACAGTGACTGCCTTGATCTAACAAATTTTTTCAAGTTTGCTAATTCATTTAGGTTCTGGAAGAAATCATTTGCAGTGAATAAAATCAGCTTCATTAGTAAGAACTCTTCCCTTGTTGGGTTTGTTGACATTTGCACTGATAATGAACTGAAATTGAAAGTTTTCAAGATCCATTCTTCAATTGTACCAGAATTTAATTGGAATACAGTCTTGCCTTCATCAACCATGTATAGTAGTCTACCAAAATATTCAGGTTTGCATTGCAAAATATAGAATAGTTTCTCATATAAGTCTGTTAAATTTTTCACTGATTTGGTAACTAATTTGTTTGGATTTGAACCGAGAGACCTATTCAAACTGTCGTTCAAATTATGTGAATATTCGCTCAAGTTGAGGTGGTTGTCTTTGAAAGTTATCAGTTCATTTAATGAAATTCTGTTTTTCTTCAATAATTGCATCTTGATACCTAATTGATTCAAATCTTGTTCCCATTGTTCGATCCTTTTAGTTTCCTTCACAATTTGTTCTTTGTATCTTTGAATACTGGCTTCATCTTCAACTCTGGTATCCGAACTGTCTAGTAGTTGAATAAAATTACGAACAGCAGCTAACGGTGGGCTTTTGCTGTTAATGAGGGATCTGTAATCTTTGGAAGCTCTCGATGCTCTGAAGTAGCTTTGAATTTTGATGATTTTGGCCACGTTTTCAGGCCTTTTAAACCATGCTTCTCTTTCTTGGATTGCATTTCTCGCCTTGATACCTCTAACTATGGATTGTAAATCTGTAATTGATTCAAGGTGTTCATTTATGTCATCATTAAGTAATTCATGGTAGAATCTAATTAATACACCACGGAAGCAGGATTGGATTTTTATCACTGAAGTAACTGATTTGTGTAATTGTCTCTTCTTGAAAATGATTTCGTCTCTAACTAATTTACCTTTGGCAATAGCTGAAAACCTGTTAAGTTGTTCTTCATTCAAAACAATTGAGTCTTGTAATTTTGTGATCTGGTTCATTGGTTTCTTAGTTCTTTTGGATTCATAACCTTCAATTGATCTGACTAATGTACCCCTAATTGCACTCTGTAATTTGATGATTTGATTGGTTTGGTTTAACAGTGCTTTTCTATTCTGATAATTCTTTTCTCTCAATAATGCACCTCCTCTCATAGCACTCTGTAGTTCAATGATGTCATCAGTCTGAGTCAACAAAGCAGATCTGATTTGAGCATATTTATCATCTCTTTTACGATTTCTCAAAACTGCTTGTAAGACAGATAAGGATCTTGTGTTTTCAGCTAGTGAATTATAAGTTTTTTGCTTTCTGTTTCTGATTAATCCACCTCTAATGATACTTTGGAATTTGATGATATCTGGCCTGAAAACTTTGAGCATGAAGTTGTTGACAAATAATTCATACCTTAGTAAAGATCCTCTAGCGATAGCTTGCAATTGAACTAGTTTATCGGTATCGTTATTTGATGATGCCATTGAAGTGGTGGTGGAGTGTGCTAAGATAGTTGAGGATGTGAATAGGTTGTTGTTCTCTTGGGAAATCAAGTTGGCGTACTTTTCATGGATTTCATCAATATCTACTTGAAGTCTATCATCATATTCTTTGAATAATGATCTTGCTTTTGTAGTCTCAACAGTTACACTTTCTGGATCTTGAACCATTGAAACTTCTTCATATTCATCGTCTGAAACTTCAAGTTGTTCAGTTGTTGGTTTAATTGAAGACTCTTCAACTAATTGTAAAGGTTGAACATTGTCACCAACGTTAACTCTAACACCATCATCAATATTTTCAAAATTCGGTAACTTTAATCCTCTGATTTTAATTTGAATCTTATTAACGTCACTTTCATCAATATTTAAATCTTGAATGTCTAGTTTTTCCAATGGAGGAGCTTTGTTCAAACCAGATAGCATGTAACTTAAAGCATGTAAACAGAAAATGACTTTTGGGCAGTTTTTCATTTCAAATAGATCTGTTGTTTCAAAGATAAACATTTCAGGAACATGTATTCTTTTTAAAAATGATAGAAATATAACAAGGTTTTCAGTGAACTTAAAATATAATCCACTTTTATTTTTGTAATTGGATTTGGAATCATTGTTGTCACCGTAATAAATTGTTCCTTTGGTTGATGGGTCAAAAGCTTTCGTTAATTTGGCTAGAATAATACCATTTCTTAAATACTCTTGAAATTCAGCAATTGAGTCTTCGTCATGAAGTTCGATTTTTTCATCAAGACAAGATTCAATCCAGCTTTTTATTTCTGCAATACGGCACAAATATTCGTAAGCTTGTAATACTTTTCTATCTGAGTCCATCCATGAACTTGATGAAGCTTTGGTATCGTATGTTAATTTCTTGTTCAAGTTCTTTGATGAAAATTCTTTGGCTAATCTGACTCGACCTTGCAAACCAGAGACAGATTCAACTCTGTTTGACCCCTTTGCGCGTAGTTTGTTTTCAATTGTTCTTAGTTTATTCAAATTTTTCAAAGATGGAGAGTTGGACATTGCACTGTTAATCTTGCCCATTGTTCTAATTTCACTTCTACTTGGACTGTTTGAGATTCTGTTTGTGTTATTGGTCGTCGTAGGCCTTTTAAAGCCAGCAAACTTAATGGGTGATCCATCAGGAATAGGCACAAAATCAGATGCATTGTTGTCGACTGTATCCTTTTCTTTCATCTTGATCAATCTTTTAACTGGAGAGTCTGGAGTGGAATCTGAAGTTGACTTTGATGGTGACTTGAACGGGTTTTCATTTTCTTTCAAGTTGGATAATTTGAAAGGAGACTTTAAAGGAGATAAATTTAAACGACTGGCATTCGAGTTGGTTGTTTGTTTTAGAGGAGACGTTAAGACTTGGGGGGAACCAATAGCTTCCAAGTACCGTGACGCCAAATTTCTCTTGGGGGAGGGATTGGACGACATACTTAAGGTTAAAAACTTGTTTGAATCAAATGGCACTTTGTAGAAAGTAATTTGTTCTAGCTTGATAGTTTAGTAACGTTTCAGTGGGATTGGGTTAAGATATACATGTACATTAAACACCATAAGACTAGATAAGCTCAGCTTGGTTTCAAAAAGATGTATGTCCAGTTCAAATGTAAACAACAAACCAAAAGTAAACACTGATAAATTATCCGGTGCGAGGGTGTCAATTATTTTCAAATCGGGAAATGTTTTAGGTCGTTTTTATTAAGAATGATGCGACGACCGACGCATCATTTAGATAAGTTATTGTCTATCACGTGACTCAATAACTTTTCAATACACTAAAATCAAATTTATCAGTATTGTAGTCTACCAACATAGTACTTTTCATTCTACAGTGGTTCATCCAAAAGCATATCATCTAACTAACTATCAATACCAAATGTCATTATCATTTTCGTTGAAACGAATTTTCAAGTGTCCACCCGGCTTGAGGCAACGTTTCAGACTTCAATCAACCTTACAAACCGGTCAGCCAATCCATGAAACTAGACCACATTACATCAACCCTGGTGATTTAACGTTTGGTATATCAGCATTGGAATATTTTCATCGTCGTCAAGATCTTTCTCAAAAACTATTACCTGGTTCACTACTAATCATACCTTCAAGTGTTGTTAAATTTGCATCTGGGTCTGTTTTTTATGCATTCCAACAAAACACAAATTTCTATTACTTGACTGGGTTCAATGAACCTGATTCGATTATGATTTTGGAAAAACCAGAATCAGAAAATGAAGAAGTGAAGTTTCATATGGTTGTTCCTGATAAAAACCCTGATGTTGAAAAATGGGAAGGTATTAGAACTGGTGTTGAAGGAGCGATTACTATTTTTAATGCTGATGTTGCAGAGAGTAACAACGTTCGCAACGTTGGTAACGTGTTAGAAGATCTGTTGAATAAGTATAATAGAGTGTACTATGATTTCAATAAGGACAAGATAAACAACAATGTGTACAATAATTTAATAGAGGATAAACTTCATGAAAAGCGTGGTGTTATGATTAAGCCAATCAACAATGAAATTGAAACAATGAGATCAATTAAATCAAATTCAGAATTGAACGTCATGTTCAAAGCTAGTAGGATATCAGCCAAGTCTATTAATCAAGCAATTGCTAATACTAAATCATTCAAGACTGAAAAGGGGTTGTGCTCATACCTGGAATACAAGTTTTTGTTGAATGGTTGTGACAAATCGGCTTATATTCCTGTTGTCGCCAGTGGTTCAAATGCAATGTGTATTCACTACACTAGAAACGATCAAATGATGAATAGAGACGATATGGTGTTGATCGATGCTGCTGGATCATTAGGTGGTTATTGTTCAGATATATCCAGAACGTGGCCTGTTGATGGGAAGTTCACTGGACCTCAAAAAGCTTTATACCAAGCTGTGTTAAACGTCCAAAAAGAATGTATTACTAAGTGTTCGCTGTCACAGGGCTTCAACATTAACGAATTACACAACTTGAGTATTAAATTGATGACACAAGAATTGAAGAATATAAGTGGAGGGCATTTCGCAGGTGTTAGTAATTGGGAAGTGATGAAGTATTTGTATCCACATTACATTGGCCATCATTTAGGTCTTGATGTTCATGATTTGCCAAGTTTATCAAAAAATAGGCAATTAGTTAAAGGTAATGTCATCACCATTGAACCTGGTTGTTATGTTCCTGATGATTCAAGATGGCCTAAACAATTTAGAGGGTTAGGTGTTAGGATTGAGGATGACGTTGCTGTTGGTGATGGTAACTATGTTGTGTTAACAAGGGATACCGTTAAAGAAGTTGCTGAGATTGAAAAGTTGGCTGAGGATGGTATGCCTGTTGAAACTGATGAAGTTGTTGATTGGAATGGTATTTGATGGTTTTACAATGTTAATTAGTTTTTGTATATATATTAGAAAAAACCCATATATAGATTGATAGTCAACAATACTGGGTCATATACTGACTACTGAACTCTAAACTGAACTGATGTAGTTAATGATAATTAGCGTGTGTCGCACAGGGATTTACTCTCGGTATTAACTTGTGTTAAGTATTATCAATGCAAAAGTGGCAAGCGATATAAGTTATATTAATCATACGTTAGCAATAAAAAAAAGTGTGGAGCAATAAAGAAACAATGGAAACTATACATACAATGGCATAAGTCAATGATACTGAGCCTTGTCTTTTGGAAGTTTATTCAATAATGAATTGAGTTCAATAGACCTATTCTCGACCAATACTTCAGTTGTCAATCTAGTCAAATTCTCTGTCAATTGCAACGTTGCTGTCGATGGCATGTTTTCACCCTCAATAATTTTCAAATGTTGATCTATTTTAACGTTTAAATTGAAGATGGTAATCAATTTGAATAGATCATCGTATAGATCCAATTGATCAACGTTAAATTTGAAAGCCATATGTGCGATTGTCACTCTTTTAATGATTGATAAATAATTCAAATAATTATTGTACTTTAGAAGAGTTTTAAAATACTCGAAATGAGTTATTAGCTGATAGTCGAATTTGAATTCTTGTGTTAATTCATTGAGCAATTCATTCATTTTGATGTACTTACAATTCAAGTAGTGTTTGATTAGCAGGTTTAGCTTTGTGTCGTTTAATATTAATTTCTTAAAATTTTTCAAGTTGGGTGTTGTGTTGAAGTAGCTATTTAAACTGTTTTGGTTCTTGGTTATTAATATTGTGAAGAATACACATCTTAGTAAGTATTGTTTGTTAATCAAAGATTCATCATACATAGTTTCATCTTGTAATATGGATAAAGCATTATATCCGTTGATAGATGGCTCTTTAAGTAACTTTTCAAATTCTCTTGATAAAAGTAAGTAGTTATTGTTTAAAAATATTGAATAGATTAAGTACCATCTACAATTCCAGTATGAGATGGTTTCTTCAATTGACAATTTATACTCTCTTTCAATAATTTCAACGTTGTTATTTTTGTCTTCATTGCCGTCATTTTCAATATTATTAGTGGTACTATTAGTAGGATTAGTTTCATCGCTGCTATGGTTATTGGCACTATTATCTTCATTATCATCATTGCTGGTATCATCTATATCGTGTTCTAAAATCTGCTGCAACTTCCTACTTAAATAATCATACGAATAGATCAAACTATTATCATAACTTTTAAAAATTATTAAGTTTTTCAATTCAGTAATTGATATTTGTTTGTAATAGTTCAAGTATTCAGGATTTATATTATAATAGTAACTTGAATTCTCATTGATGTTTTCAGTTATTGATGTTAGCATTAATAAGTCGATTGATTTTTTTTGCAATAAGTTTGCAATCTGCTGGAAGTTCTCAATTGAAACAACTGAGGCTTCTGAATTTTTGCTGGAGAGTATGGAGCTGAGTTCGGTATCGTATAATGTTGATAAGTATTCGTTGATGTGATTAACGTTGTTCAAGCTGACAACGGGTTTGGATATTGTGTTGTATAAGTTTATGTAATGGTTCGCATCTTCAATAGGTAAGCGTTTGATAAGTTTGTATGTTTCATTAAAAAACTTGTAGTTAGAATTACTATCCAAAATCAAATTTAATAGGGTTTTGATAATCGATGTGCTGGATTGTAAGTGTGGGTACTTGTTCACAATGAAGTTTAGTCTTTTGATATATAACGGTGAGATTGGATACTTGTTTATGTACAGATGAAGTAGTTCATCGGGGATATCTTCCGTCATTGTTTTTAGAATTGAAATATTAGTAAGTGATTGAGTCAACTGATATTTAATAAGAAAATCTGAACAAGAAGGAATCACGAAAAGTTTGACTCTTATCGAGTTAAAAAGACCAAATGAACCAAATGAAAACAAAACTGAGAAATAGATATGGTCACGTGATTTATTACAAGCCACATATATGCCACGATTTAGTCAAATATGTGGCTGTGTTATGCGCCGCACTATGACTGAATCGGGACTTGAAAAAAAAAAAACTTAAATGATATTGTTTAAATTTTCAAATTATATAGATAAGTGCAATGATAATGTCTCTCTGTTCCTAGCTTTTGTCATGACAAGTGGTATCAACTCACACCACCAAGTATTTTTTTGAGCATGTATAGGCTAATAACTAAGTCTATTAGTAGGTCGTTCTCAACCTGTTCCCATCTGCTCACAGATTCGCAGCAAATTTCACCACCAAGGTTAAAGCATCAATTACAAAAAGCTGTGTTAACATCAAAGAAACCAATCAATGAATACGAACAAAACATCAAATTACAAAAAACGTTAAAATCAAAGAATTTGAAACAAGTTAAAAATGCATCTGCATTAAGATTGCTTTCTAAACTATTGAAAAGAGAAATACCAGAAGATGAGACAGTTGGCCCAAATACTGAATTTACCAGTGATGAATTTGATAAGATTATGAAACAGAATAATTTTAGGTTAAAGTATAAAGTGTTAGGTACATCTGGTAATCAATTAAAAGATTCCATGATAGTTGCCAATGATGTCACTAAGTTTTTGGAAAAGGATGAAGTGAATAAAGCCATTAGTTTGACTAGATTATCAAGGTTCCAAGGTATCTATTCATATGGTTTGATTATGAAATATTTGACTAATCATGGGAAATTGAATTCATCTATTGAATTTTATAATAAGATTAAAAAATGGGGATATTTACCAGACGGAAGAATTTTGAATATTTTGATTACTGGATTATCAAGTTATAAAGATAGTAAAGGAGAATATGGGATCACTACAAATCAAGCTGAAAAATTGTATTTCATTTTGGTTAATTCCATGAAGAATAAAAGTTTGGTTAATATTATTCATATTAACTCTGCAATGAAGGCATTCAGAGTTGCACAGAAGCCAGAGTTATCAATCGAATTGTTCAGTAAAGTTGATCAAATGAATTTTAGAGATTCTGTTAATTTGAAACCAGATTTGAGAACATACACTGAACTATTTTCTAATTTAAAACAGTTGAAAGATTACAATGAAACAGTTACAAAGACTGAACAGTATTTCCAAAAATTACAAAATAATAGATTCATTAAAATTGATTCAATTTTGATTAGATCATATTCAGCAATCTTCATTTTTTCCAATGATTTAAGGTTGAAAGCTAGAGCACTTAATATTCTAAGACAATGGTATAGAATTTGTGCAAAGGAGCAAATGAACGAGCTGGCTGATATTAATAAAGCTCATCATTGGAAGCTAGTCGATGGTGATAGAAAGTTAAGTGCTGATGCCAATGTTGATGAAATTTTGTTACCATTGAAAGATATAAATATCAAGAAGACCAAAAGATTTCATGTCGATGATACTATTTTAAAAAGATATGATCATTTGTGTGACTTACTGAACATCAAAAATGATTTTAAAAAGGGACCTAAGGAAGATGGTGATGATAATGTTCATAGGGAGGTTATTAATGAAGGTAATAGATTATTGCAATTTATTAAAGAGAAAAAATAGATTGTTTTTGTAAACGTGATGAATTGATGATACTTACTTATTTATTTATTTGTGTATATAGTTGATAATTAATATAACAACGTTAGGCTAAAATGTACAAACCGCTATCAGTTATAGAAAAAAGGGACAAATATCCTTATACTGATTTTCTTGAGTGGCACACTCTCATAGATAAAAAATTTTTGAAATTATTTTTCAGAAAAAAAAATTGTAATATTCTTTATTTTTTTTTTAGTAGTGGTACTAATGCTTTTATTTCTTATTTATAACCTATGTTTATACTGTATAGATAAACAAAAGAATTTCCCTGATTCATTATTAATAACAAACAATACACTAGTAGAATGTCTGCCGGAAATTTTAAAACGACGTCTTTTGTCAAAAAGTTGGCCTCAAACGACAGAAAGACAAGAGATCAAGCCTTTGACACTCTAAGAAAATACCTTTCAACAAGATCATCAACAACTGGCAAATCATTATCATCACTAGAATATCAAAAACTATGGAAAGGTTTATACTACACAATGTGGTTCAGTGATAGACCAAGACCACAACAAAGATTGGCAACTGAATTAGCAGAATTATTTTCCCAATGTATTGATAAGAGTGACTTCAACTTATTTGTTGAATCCTTTTGGTTTATTATCACGAAAGAATGGAGTGAATTGGATCAATGGAGAGTTGATAAATTTTATATGTTGATGAGATTTGTGGTTAGGGAATGTTTTGTTAAATTACAATCTGAAGATTGGGATCAAGAATTAGTCACCGAATATATTAAAGTTTTGCAAGATGGTGCTTTAAGTGGGGATAGAACCATTCCTAACGGTGTTACTTATCATATCATTGACGTTTGGGTGGATGAATTAGAAAAGGTGATATTTGAAGATATGGATCATGAAGAAGAAGAAGATGATGATGATGATGATGATGACGTTGAGGCCATTGCGAAAAAAGAAATCGAATTGAAGAAGAAACTTGTTAGTAAATTACCTATTGATATTATATTATCACCTTTCAAGAGATTAAGAAAAGATGCATTATTAAAGACGTTGAGATTAAAGATTAGAGATGATTTATTATTGGATACTAGATTGGAAGAATGGGGTGTTGACAGTGGAGAACCTAAGAAGGGCAAGAAGATGAAGGTTGTTAAGCCTGTTGAAGCTGAAGAAGAGGAAGACGATGACAAGGAAGAAAACGAATTTGAAGAAGAAGAAGAAGAAGAAGAAGAGTGGACTGGGTTTGGTAATTAGATTAGATTGTTTAAAAACTGTAATAGACGTTTAAAGATTATTGAATGTTAGTAAGAAGAAATCTCCCTTAGACAAAGTACTTTGACCGACGCTGAGTTTACCCGGCCTTTTTGCAAATAAAGTGATAAAAAAATATTCATTCGTTTGCGTCGGTCGATTTGAAAAATGCCAGCGAAATTTCGAGTTTTGGTGATTTTTTATCAGTTCAAAGTGATGAGTGTCCTGTTTGATTTGAATTTTGTCCAGCTAATTGATTTACATTTGGTTTTTACTCTGGAAAGGCTCTTAAGATCATTGACAAACTAGCACATATACACATATAAAGATACACACAATGGCCGAATTTGAAAAGTTAACAGAAGCTCCAGTTGAATTCATCAAGGATGGATCCCAATTCATTGCTAAATGTACCAAGCCATCTCAAAAGGAATACTCTAGATTGGTGAGAGCCGTTGGTTTAGGTTTCTTGATGATGGGTGTTGTTGGCTACGCTATTAAGTTAATCCACATTCCAATCAGATACTTGATTGTTTAGACTTGATATTCAGTTGATTATTTTTCTTTATTTCATTCAAAAAAAAAAAAAAACCTATAATGTGAACTCAAATTGATGAAGATACTTGTGAAGATTTCAGCTATAGATCTCTTGGCTCTTGGTTCTTCCTTGGGAATGCATGTTATACATTGGAAATTTATGTTGATTTCAAAGGTTCTTAGTTTTGTCTTGTTGGTAGAGATTTATTGGATTAATCAACTACATTTCATTTCAAACTAAACATTGAAACAATACGCTGTTGTTCATTTTCTCTCTGATATCATTCTGATTTAGGTTTTTCAAATTATATGCATATCTACTTCTATATTACTGTTATATTAGTTACTGCTAATATCAAAATTATTTTCATGATTTTACTGGTTATATTTCAATTTATTTTTGTTGTAGTTCGGAACATTTGTTCGTAGATGTGACTCTCTTTTAAAACCTCCATCTTTAGATTTGACTCTCGTCAGCACATTATCCGAAGCTGTCTAATCATTAGTTAAACTATTGATGTTTTATAAAACTATTATTATGGTTTAGAGGCGGCTACTATTCGGTGCCTGTTTACGTGTAATCTTTCACTAATATAAACATTACAAATAAGATTTCAGTTACAAGATTAGTTGCTTTTCGGAACCAAAAAAAAATAGCAACTAAACTGGACTAGATTGGCAATTGGGATATAAATAATTTCATTTTGCTTGTTTTTGGTTATATTGGTAAAGCATTAGTATCGTTGTTGTAAAACTGAATTGTTCAGTATTGTAACATTCATTGGAAAAAACTCATAAAGTTCAACTACTCATCATTGAGTATTTCTCTGGTATATATATAAAATACATTTCTGCTTCTGGTGATTGATATATTACTCTTCTATCTCCATAAACCAAATCTAACTGAAGTAGTTGAAACTGATCAATCGCGTCGGTTGTTTTCATATTCACCGAGCCCCAAATTTCAGCCAAAAACAAAACCCATTTTAACTAACCGTTTATCAACACTCCAATCTTCTTCCTTTTGGACGCTAATGATAATAACACCATATCAGTTTATCTGACACCAGATATTGAATATCTATACATATTTTTTTATTTCTCTTCACTATTTTCTATTTTTTTATTTCTGGATTTATATGGGTCCATTGCTTTATTCTCAAGATCCAAACAAAATAACATCATTGCAAACTTGCTGACCTATACTTCCTAATCCATATACAAATTACCCCATCAAACCATCCACCATGGTGTACAATGAACTAAATTCAAACAACAATGGTAAGACAAGTCCATCTCGTAGCAACAGCAAAAGGCAATCGGCTTATATGCAAACCATTTCAAGCCTTGAAAATCAGGCTCATTCCCTGTCACAGCAGCATCAGGTACCCAAACTGCCTGAAGTCTCAGTGAATGATGTCACAATCTCAACCCCATTTCCAATAAGGTCTTCAAGTATTCAATTGCAAAACAATGATTTCACCCCTTCTCTTCCAAGAGTTCCATCACCTTTGTTCAATGCTAGTGCCACTCCAATTTCCCCAAGATCCTTATCTCCTGACAAAAGATGGATACACTCATCCGGAGGTTCACCAAGCCCACCACCTCCACTAATACCTCAATTCCCAAATGAAAGAGGCTATGGATCTAGAGGAACATCAATGTTTAGGTCCTCCTATGGTAATAACAGCTTTGATAGCGATACAAGTGATACAGAGAGTCTACCCGACCAAATTCAATCTTCAAGATTTAAATTCTCTGCACTGATTAATGATAATGATATAGCGGATAATACCAGCAACAACGGGTACGGAAGAGCAGGTTCGCCAAATCATTTATCACCGGTTAATGGTAGCAACATCCTAACTCTCAACAGAAACTCTTTTTTCAGACCACAATTGAAATCCAATTCACAAAAGACTCTATACGATGCATCAATTGGTGTCTCTGGTGGTAATATGGATGGTGGAAAAAGTAAGCGTACCACTACTAATTCACTTGAAGAAGAAGAAGAAATGATGGATTCGTTAGGTTCTTTAGGTACGTTCAACCTCAAAGGTTCGAGAGCTGGTGATTCATCAACGGTACCTACGTCGAACTCTAACGCCAATGGTGCCAATGGCAACAGTAATGGTTCAAAAAGATCATCCTCGTCATCTTCATCTTCAGCGTCCAGTATATCAATCCTCGCTGGATCCAGTCCAATTTTAAAGGAAAAACTCCCTGTCGACGTTAGAATAATCATTGATTCAAGACCACCTGGTATGACTCATGATCTTGATAAGTTTGATGGTTTACAATACAGTGAGTTTTGGCATGTTACCAGTGAAGAAGCTAAAACTTTAATGAAATGGTCACCATTAGAATTTCATCGACAAAACGCCATTTTTGAGTTTTTCATCTTGTTAAGGAAACTTCGAACCAACTTGAAGAGAATGGTGAGTTATTATGGACCTGCTTTCAAAGACGCAAAGAATTTGACACCTAACCACAGTGCTGATTATCAAAAGACATTTCTTCCACTGGAAGCTCTATTCAATTATTTGGAGAAATTGGTCAATAAACGGTTGAAACCTGCATATGATAACCATTTTTTCGTCAATGATTCGTACGTTTTGGAGGTTATCAGAAATTGGGTTGTGAAGTTGGAGACTGACTACGAATATATTTCAAGAAGTATGGTTTACCTAGCTAAGGTTTCAGCCACTGAATCTGTTAAAGTTTGGATTGAGAAAGTTGAAAGAGAAGACCCATATTCTCTTGGTAATCAGTATTTGGCTAATGCCAAATCCTTGTTTTTAAGTTATTTCCTACAAGTTTTTGCTCCTATCAGATTAATGTCCGTTGATTTGATTAAACTATACCGTAAGATGGATGATGAAAAATTGATCAATTTGACCAGTGAAATCAGGGATTCGCTAAACAGAATCAATTCCATCAGTGAATATACTACAAACTTGGACACAAAGATTAATTTGAATGAAAAGTTGCTCTGTACAGACTATTTATATTTGGAAATGGTTGATTTGTTTAATAAGGATAGAAAATTGAGAGTTCCAATTGAATTGTACATCAAAGGTTCAAATTCTTGGGATAGAGCAATTCTATACTTACTGGATAATTATTTACTACCTTTAACAAAAGGAGGGTCTAGCAAAAATCCAATTTACACGTTGAGCAGGCCTCCAATCTCGTTACAATATATGTCCCATGAGGATAAACTTGATGAGCCTATCAAGTACTTAACTATTAGAGATTCTGGTAATATGATAACACATATTTTCAAAGACGATAAAATAGAACAATCACATACTGTTTCCAATTTCGTCAAGGATTTTGCTGTTTACAAGAGTGATTTATTCAAAAAATTGAACAATAGTTATGAGTTAAAATTAATCAACGGAACTTCTTTCCAATCTGTGCCTTCAACCATACCAAATTGGCCAATGCCACCTATCGAACCTAAACATTTGGATCCTGTTTTCAACGCTATCCAAATTTGTAGATTCCAACCAAACTCGATGCCACCAATGGCAGCAACTACTGTTTTAAGTATTGATTGTTTTATGATTTCAAATCAACTAATGTTTTTAGTCGGTGCAAGTGATGGGTTATACCTGGGGAAACCTGACCAACCAACAACTTGGAAGAGAATATCCAATGTTAAAGACGTCAAGAAGATCAGCATCATTGACCATACAATCTGTTTTTTTCAATCGGAGGATTTGTTGTATCAAGTTATGATTAGTGCTTTAGTTAACACATATCAGTGCGATGTTCCATGCACTAGCAAGTTTGTGTTGGTTGATAAACGTTTATCAGGTTATGAAATTGGGTCACAGCAAGTTAAACAAGGTCCTTATTTGATTGTTTCACCATTTATTTTCTACTGGAAGGATAGGAAGATTATGTTCAGTCAAGTTACTAAAGAACGTAACTGGAAGTTGAAGTTCCAATCAATGAAGGCAACTTTTAACG
The DNA here is from genome assembly GCA_030557545.1 of Ogataea salicorniae. Taxonomy (NCBI): domain Eukaryota; kingdom Fungi; phylum Ascomycota; class Pichiomycetes; order Pichiales; family Pichiaceae; genus Ogataea; species Ogataea salicorniae. The sequence goes on from JAKTPI010000019.1 coordinate 26,553, forward strand.
TTCAAAGTTTACAATTCTTGTACCCTACAGACTTTGTTATTACACACATTAACGAATCAAACCCAATTTTCTACATCAGTAACTTGACAACAATGGCAAACACCCAGTTACACAAGACTGATGAAGATAAAGATTTCAAATCTCGTTTAAGAAACCAAAAACCAATAGCAACTTTTAAATTCTCCTTAGAAGATGAGAAAAGTCCACATGATTACGATTTGATATTGGTGTATTCTAGATGTTGTATGTTTGTCCATTTCAACCAGGGAAGTCAATCTTATCAAAGATCAAGAAACGAGATTATTAGGTTAGGATTTGATTGTGTGGATGCTATTTTTGATCCTGTTGAGAAAGCATTGATCTTGATCGGTGCACAAAACGTTGAAATTTGGAGTATTAATCAAGATAGACAGATCAAGTCTGAGTTGAATAGTTGTTTCGTTGGTAATAAACTAAAAGTTTTGAATAAGTTGCCTGGTAAAGTTATAATAAGTTTGATGGATGTTAATGATCCATATGGACTAGGAAGCAGAGGTAACCAGTTGATTCTTCATTTGAGAAGAAAGAAACAATAGATACGTTGATATAGTTTTCAATATTTTATAATAGATTTATTCCGGATTTACGAATTACGAATTTCTCTTGTGTTAATAACAGAGATACAATGAATAAGGGATCGCATCTCCCTTGGACATTCAAGACTGCCACTTTTAAACATGTGCGCGCAATGTTGATCGACTGAATTTTCGTCTGTTCTCAAGAAACTGATAAATGTTTACAGTTAGTCCTTTGAATATTCATATATATCTCTCTTTTTTAGGAACATTTTTTTTGTTTTACTTTGTGCAATATTCATAATTTGGTCATTGGTTAACTATGAGTCAACAGCCTAATCAGGGACAACAATCGCAACAGTCCCAACAATCTCGGCAGTCTTCACCTCAGATGGCACAAACTCCAATGAACATGGCGACACCTGGGATTAACAATGGAACACCACAACAAGGTCAGCAGCAGCAGCTACAGCAACAGCAGCCACAACCACAACAAAGAGCCCAGTTTCCACAGATTACTCCACAACAAGCTCAACAGTTGTTAAGGCAATTGAATGTTGAAAAAGATGCTGCTGAAAAGGCGGGATTTCATACAAACGAAGGTAAGGACCATGTTAGAAAAGCTGAAAAAATCAAATCTATTTTAATTCAGTATAATAGAAAGCAAAAGATGTTAGCTGCTCAAGCCCAAGCTCAAGGTAAAGCTGCTCAATCTGGTCAAGGTAATATTCAAGGACAAGTACAATCGCCAGCTCCAGGTACATCCCCTCAACTACAGCAACAACAGTTAACGTCTCAACAACAACAACAGTTACAACAACAACGTATGGCCATGGCAAAACAAGCTCAAGCCCAAGCCCAAGCTTTAGCCCAGGCCCAGGCCCAAGGACAAGCAGGTCAATCTCCATTAAATCAACAAATTGGAACCCCGCAACATCAGAATGCTCAACTGAACGCACAAATGAACCTTAGAACTTCATCCTCACCTCAACAGCAGCAACAACAACAGCAGCAACAACAACAAAACCTTCCTGGTAATAGACCGGGTATGGGACCTCAACAAGATAGTATGCAAAGGCGAATTTCTGGTAATGTGCAATTTCCAATGGTTAACTCGGCGTCTCCAATCCCTAACCAAGCTCAATTGCAACAGTTGAACGGTTCTCCACAAGTGCAACAACAGCAAATGAGACCAAATACCCCGACTACTGCACGCAGTCCACAACCAACAAACCAGCAAGGCCAACAGAATGGTCAACAACAGCAACAACAACAACACCAACCGTATAATCCACAGCAAGCACAGATGCAAAAACAACAACAGTTACTCAAGTATCAACAAGTTATGAAGTTGGCAGAACAATTCAAAACTCAACTGGGTGTGATTGACTCCAAAAGAAAGGATCCAAATGCAACTCAAGCTGAATTGGCTCAATGCAATGCAAAGGAGAAAGAAATCAAAACCAAGTTTGAGCAATGTAAAAGGTATGCTCAGCAGATTGCAAATCAGTTAAGAATGGCACAACAGCAAGCACAGGCACATCAGCAACAACAACAACAAAAACAACAACAACAAAGTGGTGGTTCTAGTGTTCAAAGCTCTAGCCCTCAGAATCCAAATGTAAGCTTAGCTGCCATGTCCCCTAATAACAACGCAAATCAACAGTTGGTTGGACAACCAGGGCAGCATCAACAACAACAGCAGCAGCAGCAACAGTTTACACCTCAGCAGCGTCAAGCTCAGTTACAAATGCAACAACAGCAACAACAACAACAAATGACACCCCAACAGCAACAGGCATTAAAACAAGCGCAGGCTCAAAGATTGTTGCAGCAGCAATTGCAAAGGCAGGGACAACGACAACAACAACAGCAACAACAATCAACACTATCTCCTCAACTACAACAACAACAATTACTACAACAACAGCAACAGCAGCAGCAGCAACAGCAACAGCAGTTACAACAAAAGAATATGTCACCGTTGAGTCAAGTTCAAGGTCAATCTTCTAATGCTCAGCAACAAGTGGCGGCAGCTGCAAGACTATTACTTCAACAACAACAACAGCAGCAACAGCAGCTTTTATTACAGCAGCAGCAACAACAACAGCAGCAGCAGCAGCAAGCAATGCGTTCACAATCACCAAATATGGCGTTGCCAATGCAGATTCCTATCCAACAACAACAACAGCAAAATCAGCCATCTCCTGTCACTTCAGCTTCTAAAGCAGTCAAAGGTAAGATGACAAAGGAACCACCTTTAAAAATGCAAAAAGTTACCTCTAGTATTCAACAACAACAACAACCAAATTCTTCATCTCAAAGTCCATTAAACCAACGTTTACAAACCCCAATAGGAACAGCATCAAACACTCCAGCGGTATTGGGCGCTAACTCAACCCTATCACAAGCATCTCCAGTACCAGTTCAAACACCAAGACCTGGTTCAACTTCATCAACAACTGCATTAGGTACTAATAATGCGGCAACACCAGTAACGAATAATACCGCCACCGTTATGGCCAATGCTGCAGTCAACGATGACAATACCGTTAGATCAAGGTTCATTAACATGGCAATTCCTGAAGATATGAAACTGTTGCCACCATCACCAATAACAGTCCGTCAAAACAACAGACCATCGGTGATGAACGGTACTGCTATCAATGCTCCTGCATTAACCACTCCTGTTTTGAGCAAGCTTCCACCGTTTGAAATTGAAGGTGAGAGTGCTTTGAATAAACGGAAATTGAAAGAATTGATCAAGTCTGTTGGATCCGATGATGACGATTTTGAGATTCTTATTGATGGAGATGTTGAGAATTTATTATTGGAGTTATCCGATGAATTTATTAACAGTGTTGTTTCATTCAGTTGTAAGTTGGCCAAACATAGAAAATCAAAAGGGTTGGATGTAAAAGATTTACAACTGCATTTAGAGAAAAATTGGAATATTAAGTTGCCAGGTTTTGCTAGTGATGAGATTAGAAGTATCAGAAAGTTCGTCCCTAGTTCGAGTTACAATTCCAAGTTGAACGGTATTTTCATTAATAAGAGTGTTAACAGCGTTAATAAGAATGCTAGCAACAACAGTGGTAGTAATAATAGTAATGGAAATGTTTAATTATGTATATTTTTAAAAAAAATTTAAAATTAATTAAATCTATTTGTATAGTTATTTTTCTTTAATTCATTTAGGTCACAAAAAGCTAAATTTTTACATAGTTTAGCTGATGTAAAAAAAAGAACCTAAGTCAGTAGTAACAAGGTGAAACCTTTTTAAATGTTCGAAAAGCTAACAATCTTGAAAAGAAAGGAAACAAAAAGGGGGGTATGAGCAAGGTTTCAAAAGAACGGGAGGATCGTTGCGACAATTCAAGTGTCGCAAAGATTAAAGGATGATGGAATCGTAACTACGGACTTGAATTTATTCGATTTAGAAAACATTGCACGACATTTTATGTAAGACCCTGAATATTTTTGAATTATTTCAGATATTAGTTATCTTTATTGTTTTATAGGTTTGAAAGTGTGTTTTTTTTTCTAGGTTTTAACTATAGAAAAATTATTTTTTATTAGCGTGATTAGCGAGCTGGCTAAACTAATTGATTCAATGAACAAAACGAGAAAAAAAAAATATAAGAAATGTATACGAATAAGTGATTGTATATAAAATAAATCAGGCCCATTTTCCTAATAATGCCATTAAACCGGCACCAATACACATGACCAAATAAGCCATCACCATTCTGGTAAACTTACTCTTTCCTTTGAATTCATCACTGAATAAGAATTCATTGGCCATTAATTCAACTAAACCAGTGTAAATCAAAATACCTGCACTGATAGAGTCAAAGACACCGTTAGTAATTAGAGAGGTACGTGAGTGTGGGGGATATGAGTTTCTAACACCTAAACCAACGGCAATTGCAATTGGTGTTGAAATTGAATAAGTGGAAGCAAAAAAGTATGGTGCTAATCTTTCCTTCATGGTTGATGTTGGCCATGAAACGGAGGAGATACGAGAACCTAAACCTAGACCTTCGAAGAATTGATGGAAGACAATAACAACGTATAAAGTTTTGAATTCATCACCGGCAACGGCAAGGGTTAAACCAACGAAGACAGAGTGGAAGATGATACCAAAATCAAGAATCATAACATTAAGTAGTTGACCCATAAAGTTGTAGTTAGGGGTTAATGATGATTCTTCAGATGATGGAATATTCTCTTCATCGAAAGCAAGGTTTTCATCTTTGAAATTGGCGGTAGTGTCATCATCATTTGTTGTCTTAGCTAAGTCACCAAAGTGGGAATGGACGTGAGGCTTATCAGAGTCTCCTAAGAAACGAGCTTCAAAGTATCTGTAAGCGATTAATTCAATGAAAAACATAACCATAATACTTATTAAACAAATGCCTAAAGCCATAGGATATTCAACAAAGACACCACCTAAACATTCTTCACCCAAAGCTTCAAGAGCAGGAGCAAGTAAATGGATGAATGAAGTAGCCACAATAACACCTGAACCAAAGAATTTGGCAACAAAGAAACACCAAGATGGCATTCTAATGAATGAGAATTTTGATGATAAAATTGGGAAAAAGGTACCAAAAGAGGATGCAACTAAAATCACAAAAATGGATGAGATTCTCAAACCCATGTGAACATTATCAAAATGAGCGTGGTCTGAACAACCTTCTTCTTCTTCTTCTCTAATGAATAAATTATATGCAACGGCTTCCATTTTTATATTTAATGATTGTAGTGGTGTTGATAAATGAAAGATTTATTTTTGTCAACTTGACAAAATTGGATGATGGTGGAGTATGAAGTCCTTATATATTGGCTGCTATCAGATGTAAAAGTGTTGATGAAAATGTTAAAAAATATGAAAAAATATTCAAGTTAGAAACCACCCTAGTGGTTTTCACCACTAAACACTTTAACCACTAGGGTGGTTTTTTTTCCTCTGCTTGTGCGGCTCAATTATTCTATATTTTTTTTATTCTTTTTTTCTTAAAAGAGAAACCTTATTGTTTCCTTATTTTTAACCTTATGTGGAAAGGTTCAACAGTAAATCTCTTTCTTTTTTTTTCGCTTAATACCTTGTATTTTAATGGGTTCTTGATTGGTTAAATGATCTTTACCAATCAATCACCAGTACGGTTTTTGTGTGTAACCACCACCCTTAACCGTAACCGTACCTGTTTGGATCTGGCTCTGCTTTTGAACTGTAATCCAAAAGTCGTCATCGTTTTTTTCGATAAAGTTGCCACTGTAACCATTTTTCACGGTGGTTGTAATTGTACTTGTATTACCACGACCCTGATCGGTACTATAAGCATAAGCATTAACAGCAGCAGCGGGTGTTTGGTCTCCCGTATGAGAATTGTTATCGTCGTTGTTGTCGTCGTCTTCAGAGTCCAATTGCATTAACAGTTCATTTTGTAACTTTTCACGAATCCTCAATTCTTTGGATGCATTCATCATGATTGTGATTGTCCTATCATGGATTTCTGATGTTATCTTACGGTATTGAGATTTCTTGCTGTTGTTGGTACTAGTGTAGTTACCAGTAGAGTTGTTTCCTCTAGTGCTAGGATTATAAAATAGTGACATTTGCTCTGCACCGTTTAATGAGTATTGTTTATTCATATTATTTTTTTGTTGTTGGTGCTGTAATAGTTGATGTGAAAAGCATGCATTTTCATCATCCTCTTCTAATGATCTTTTTCTACTGTTGTAGTTGTTGCAAGTTTCCAAGTGACTGGCTGTGGCAGTTGATTGACCAAAATATGGTTGTTGTTGTGGATGGTTACTACCATTTGCATTGAACTGAGTGGTAATTCTGTTACTAACAGGCTGTTGTGTAGAGAAATAGGGCATCATTTTTTAATGAGATAGAACGGATTATATAACGCGTAGTTGTAAGTAGCTTGCTTGTAGAGCTTTAAATAATTGCTCTGTGTAGCGTCAAATTGACAAGAAATTTAGATTATAAAGTCCTGCAGTTGTAGGGTATTATTAGATAGCCAAATTGACTGTATACCTATCAGTATTCTGTTTTGTTGCAATGGCAAAAGAGGTTTATAAATCAACTATCAAACAAACAAAAGAAGAGGTTTTTGATCTTTCGAAAGGGAACGCGTTTTTTTGTTAAGGCGGTGTGCTGTGGCTGGTGTAATTAAAGTTGGGGCTGGTGGGTTTGTGGGGTGGCATTTCACAAACATTCTTTTGTCTTCTTTTAATATAAATAATAGGTAATAGCTTACACCAGTTTGCTATTTGGTTGTTTAGGCTGATTTTTTGTTCATATTTTATTACGGATACATCGACAAATGACAGAACATTACAACGAAGAACAGGAAACAAGCAATATACATCATTCCTTCCACAACTCTCCGCTCCATTCCAACCTCTCATCGCCACCAAATATAGATCAAATGACAATGACTGCACCCGATAACCTTTACAACCCAACAAGATCCACCATTTACATAGTAACACTAACATTGATAGTTGGTGCTTTACAACTAGCTTGGTCAGTTGAATTCAGTGAAGCTACTCCATTTTTGTTATCACTAGGTGTTTCCAAGCATATATTGGCTTTGATTTGGTTAGCAGGCCCATTATCTGGTACTCTTGGTCAACCTATTATTGGATTGTTATCTGACAAGTGTAACTTACACTGGGGTAGAAGAAGACCTTTTATATTGGGAGGATGCTTAGCAACAACTTTTTCACTACTTTATCTATCTCATTCAACCACTATTGTTGGTTGGTTTATTCCTTCTGATGATCCAACGTTAATCAATCGTTGGACTGTTCCGTTTGCCAGTATCGGTATTTATATTCTGGATTTTTCAATAGCTGTTATTCAAGCGAGTTGTAGAGCTTTAATTGTGGATGTGGTTCCTACTGAGCAACAACAGATTGCTAATGCTTGGGCTGCCAGAATGATTGGGATTTTCAATATTGTTGGATTTTGGTTAGGTACTTTGGATCTTAAATTGTTGTTCCCATGGATTGGTAATACCCAATTCAAAGTGTTGTCTATTTTGGTGGCTACAATAATGGCTTCATTGACTGGATTCTGCTGTTATGCTATCACTGAGAGAAACCCACAGACTGATTTAACTATTAGATTAGAAAGAAAGAAACAACAGAAGAAATTAAAGGAACTGGGTATCAATGAAGACGAAACTTCCATCATTATTATCATTCAGTCTTTTTTCAAACAGGTTATTTCATCCATTTATAAATTACCAAGACAAGTTAAAATTGTTTGCTATGCTGAATTTTTTGCTTGGATTGGATACTTCCCAATGTTATTCTATACTTCAACCTATGTTGGTGAATTGTACCTTTATGAAATTGGTTATAACAACCCAAACTTACTACCACCGGATCACAAACAAGAGCTATTAGATGAAAGTACAAGGCGTGGAACTTTGGCATTGTTAGTCCATGCAATAGTCACGTTGATTGTTGATTTACTCCTACCATACCTGTTGGAACGTTTCACACAGTTCAAGAGATTGAACTTGAAAAGTGTTTGGATTTATTCACATGCAGTTTTCATTGTGGCTACATTTTCAACATTCTTCATCAGAAATTCAACACACGCTATCATTATGTTTGGTTTCTTGGGTATCCCATGGGGCTGTGCCGTTTGGATCCCATTTGTTTTAATCAGTGAAGAGATCAGTAGAATTAAAGATATTAAAGCAAAACAGATTTACAATCAACATCAAAATCCAAAAATCCCAAACTTGTTACAATCTTCAACATCAGCATCCTCTGAATCCACAGATCAGAGCTCACTACTGATGCGTGCAAATAACAGTGACATTGGTGAAATGTACTTATCATCAATATTGATTAATAAGTACGATGAATTAGAGTACGATTCAGGGATTTTATTGGCCATCCATAACGTTTTCGTTTCAGCACCACAGATGATTTCAAGTTTAGCGTCCTCTTTACTATTTTCTCTTTTGAAGAAACATGACGGTGATAATTCTTATGATGATTCATTAGGGTGGACGTTTAGACTGGGCGGGTTTGTTTGTATTTTTGCATTTATTATTAGTTTTAAAGTTAAGAATTCTGGTGAATTGTTAAAAGAGGATGAGGGAGAACTTAAAGATTTAAGCTGAAATATTTTACATGTTGATTACATTAGCTTAAGTTTTCATTATTTTATTAGGGACGTTTTTTTTAGGAGTTTTTTTTAGGAGTTTTTTTTATGGTTTTGGTGGTTTATATGGTTATTTTGTGTTTTTTGTGTTTTATTAAAAAAAAACTAAACTTCTATTTCTGGATTTTTAGTTTTTGCAAATATAATTGTTACTTTGCAAATATAATTGTTACTTGAATTTTGATAATAAAGCAAACAAAAGAAAATTAAAAAAAAGAAGATATTTCGTGTGTTTTTATGAAGAAAAATAATGATGATATATGAATGTATAAATAAATGTAAAAACCTTAAAAAACTCAAATAAATCCCAAACCCAGTAGCCGAACGAAAAAAACTCCCATAAACAACAAGTTCAATAAGAACCTAAACTAAGACATGTCTTTTAAAAATTTGTGAAAAGACCTAATTCAACAAGATAACCTAAACATAACTTAACATGTTCAGCAACATGCAAAAAATTCAATTTCTCAATAGTATCAGCAACAGTATGAATATAAGGGTTGTCTAACCCAAACTTTGACTCAACAACAAAAGTAGATGGGTACCCATTAATAATGGCACTGTAATGATCCGAGCAAGCATACCCACATTGTGTTTCGATATAAGTGATTGAACAGTATTCAGTGATAACATCCTTTATGAACTCGTTCAATGGAAAGGAAGTATAATCTGTGATTAGTCCAAAATGTTCAGGGTATCCCTTTGTGATCGATTTAGCAGTGTAGCCAGTCATATCCTGTTGTAACATTGCAGTGATGTTCTTAACAAGGGGTGATAATCCTGATGCGTATTTATCGAAAATGTCAAGCGAACCTAACATTCCACCTTCTTCAGCAGCATAAAAATGGAATTCGATATTGTTTTTAAAATCAATGGTTTCATTGTTAAGTGTTAGAATTCTCAAAGTTTCCAGTAAAGTGACTACACCGGATCCATCGTCATCTGCGCCTGGTGCAGCAAGAAAATCAGGCCATAGTAAATTGATAGAATCTAAATGACAACCTAAAACAATCGTCTCGTTTGTTGTACCAGCAATGCTGAATATGAGAGATGGCTGTGGAAATTGATTATGGCTCACCATTGTCAAATTATAATTCTCATTTAATAAGGTGAGTTCCAGTAGTTGATCGTACAACCAAATAGTTGAATCCAAGTACCGTTCTGATTTGTAATAACGAGAATGGAACGAGCTAAATTTAGACAACGTATCATATATCCTAGTTGTATTAATTTGAGAAATCAACGGAAAAGTAGTTGAGTGATGGAAAGTGGATTTGTTTGGGTAGTTGTAAATGGGAACAGTGATGTCTTTTTCGATTTTCAAATAGGTGGAAGAGTATCCATCAGCATTGACAGTAAACAAATTATCATTCTCTGGAATTAGTAAATGTTGGTATTGGTTAGTTAAATCAATGAATTTGATATTTGATCGTTTGAGACTTAGTTTATCAAGTTCGGAAACTTTGATTATTTCATTTTCATGGATTGAGATTAAACGGATTTCGTCGCTTGCTGTTGATAAGAAGGGGAATTGAAATTGCAATGGGAATGTAGCGCCTGAAGGGATGAATGACGATAATAATAGTGTTGTTAAGAAAGATTTAAACTTCATTTTTTTAATGGATTAGTTGATTAATTTGAACAATTGAGTACTTCCAATAAAAGGGCAAAACAAAGGCTAAAAGAAGAAGAAGAAGCAACAAGCCTTTTTTTCAAAAGGAAATAACAGCATTTGTGGAGAAAGCAAAAGACGATTAACAGTCAACGTGCGGCTCTGAGTTTTTTTTTCCAACCCAGCTGCAAATTTTTGTAGATAAAATTAATTTATCATTTTGTCACTTGTTTTACCACTTTCCCTTCTTGGTGTTTTATAAGATAACAGCAGATCTAACTAATCAATTGAATAAATACACATATATATACAATGCCACTGCCGCAAAACAGGAAAAATAATCCACATCAACAACAACAAAGGAAGAAACCAACGTACGACGCTAACGGAAAGCGAATCAACGATTACATACCAAACTTTATTGTTAGCAAACCGTGGTATTATGAATCCGAAGCTCTTGCTGTTGATTCTAATTCAAGAAAGAGGAAAACAGATGAGGAAATTGCTGAAGAGTTGGCTAAGACAGACGATAGATTGAAGCATCAGAGATTGAAACCAGGTGTTGAGATAGTGGCTAATAACGAACCAAGAAAAGGGTTGGGTATCAATGATGAGTTTGAAGTTGTTAAAGATGAAAAACTAAGAAACAAAAGGCTAAAGAGCAATAAGAGTGATGGTAGATTAAAGTCCAAGAAAGGTGCTTGTGAAAATTGTGGCAGTTTAAAACACAGCAAACGAGATTGCCTAGAAAAACCACGTAAAGTCAGTTATTTATACAGAGAAGCACAGTCTGATGATGATAAGGAGCACCAAGAGGCAGATAACCAAGATAATGGCAATGATGATGGTAATAATGAGGTGTATGTGAGGAAGAACACTGGTGATTGGGACGGTAAGAGAGATCGTTGGCACGGATACGATTCTATAAAAGATTACGATAGGCAATTGACGATAATGAAAGAGAAGGAAAAGGAGAGACAAGAGGCTATTAAAAAACAACAAGAGCTATTGGAGGATTTGGATGAAGACGAACGTGCAGAAATGGAGGAACTTGGGTTGTTAAACACGGGTGACGACTCAATTAAAACTTCCACTGCAATGGCTGCCACAATTGCCGCTAATTCGTTGAATAACCCATTGGCTGCTAAAGAAGGCGGTCAAATTTCAGCAAGATCGCTTGATGAAAAGGCTAGATATTTGGAAGTTATTAAAACTGGTGAGGAACTTCGATTCAACCCTAAATCAAGGGTTTATAAAGATTTGAAAGAAGGTTATTTGAACGATAGAGGACAGTTTGTGCGGTATATTAATGGTGAAGCTGAAGAATTTGAAAAGTTGAAAATTTTTGCAAGTTCCAAACACGAGGAGAATAAAGTTAAATATATGGAGGATACGGTCACTAGTAATACTGAGAAATCATTGACTGATTTGAATTATGCTGCTGAAGTATCACCAACTGGGTTGATGCTTGCTATGAAAGAGAAAGAGGAGAAGGACAAGTTGTTAAGAGAAGCAAAGAGAAGAGAATTGTTAGCCAAGTATGGTGCAATTGGTGAACAAAAATAATCGATTGGTACTGCAATAAATGGCAAAAATATGTATACATTGTTTCAATAAAAATAAAAATAAAAGAATGTAAGGATAAGTTTACAACTTGTGATTGCAAGAACAAAATAACAGTCGCTTCGTTTATTCGTGAATATGTATGAATATATACTGGTACACCTCCGGAAACCTTTAAAAAATAACGTAAATATACATAAAAATACCCTTTTCCTCGTACTTCCAAATCAAGGTTGGAAAACATAAGGCACATCCCTATACTCTTTATTAAAAATCAAATGCGGTTTTTCAGCAGCCAAATACAAAATTGTCTTACCAAATTCACTATTGCACCAACTAAACCAAGGTCTTGAATAACCGTTAGTAGGAGAATTCACATTGATAGATTCGTGCATCAAACCTAACCCAGCAGTGGTCTTCTTTAACAAATCCAACAACTCTAGAATTTCTTTATCGTCAACAGAAGTTCTAATTTGAATCAATAACGACATTGGCCAAGCGTTTTGTAAGCCGACATGTGGACCACCGATACCTTTAAAGTATTTACCTTTCAAAAAATATGGGTTACCCGTTTTAGAAAGAACCATTTTCCTTGTGTTTTCATAAATAGGATCTGTTTTGGAAATGAAGCCCATGTCTGGTAATGCCAACAAGGATGGAATGTTGGCATCGTCCATGATGTTTGACGATCCAAACCCGTCAACTTCGTATGCAAACACTTTACCAAACTTAGGATGATCTATAATACCATAATCTTTAACACCTTGCTTGATTAAATCAGAGTACTGTTGGGATAACTTAGAACGATTGGTAGTTGTAGCATCAACTGTAGAATCAGAATATTTGGCTAATAATGGAACTATTTTGGATAATTCTGTAGCCATTTGAGCATTTGCTGGGATAAACAACTGATAAGTACATGCATCGTCCGATGGTCTAAAAGCTGACCGGATCAAACCAGTGTCTCCGTTTACCGGGTTACCTGTGCCCGCCAATGGTAACGTTTCAGTACCTATTCTAGTATCTCTTTGAAAAGTATAGTAGAATGGTAACAAATTACCATTTTCATCAAACGTTGGAGATGATTCTCTTTTCAAAACGATTAAAACTGTATCAAAGGCCCTTAACCAGAATTCATTCTTGAAAATTGAGGAATCTTGTGAATGTAGGAAGTAGTCGTTTGTTAATGTTAGAAATGAAGCTAATGAGTCTAATTCCCATTTACATTCAAAGACATGATGCCAAGGAGGTCTTGGAGCCACAAAATCAATGGATGATGGTCTTCTCAAAATGCCAGATTCATCAGGTGGTTGGAAAGCGTTACAATATGGGGCTTTAATGATGTAGATGGCTTGTTGAATGATGGCACCTTTGATCATTGCTTGTAAATTCTCATCGTACGGAATGAATTGTTGGTAAACTGCCAATTGACGTGCAGAATCACGTAACCATTCAGCATGAATATCACCTGTTGATATAAAAGTACGTGGAGTTTCAGTATCTTTGTTTAATTTATCAAACCATAGGATTGTGGTATCCAATGTGTTGGGGAATGAATTTTCGAAAATTCTAAATAAATCCGAGTCTTTTAGTCTTAATGATAAATCTGAGATAACTTGTTCAATCACCACTGATTTGAAAGTACGACATTTCGGATTTGGTCTCATGTAAGGTAACTGTAATGGACCTTTTGAGAATGGAGGGTGTCTGATCTTGGAGTACTCCACATAATCCGGACATCCTGATGATGTTGTTTTTGTTTTCATGCCTTTGAACCATTTACCGCCGTTCCGAAGTGTATCTTCCAAATCATCTTGTAATACTGATTGTTCAATATTTCTTCTACCTTTTAAAGCTTCTTCCCATTGTTTCCCTTTATCAACTAGCAGTAGTTGTGGAGGTTCTTCTTCTTCCTCGTTACTATTTGATCTTCTCAAAAAGAGGAATAAGAGGAACATCAAAAGTGCGTATGCTAGTTTTGAGGACCTTATCATTCTTGCTATTCTTCCTGTTATCAGTACCATTGCCCTTGATCTGTTGCAAATTGGTAATAACTGATGGTAATTGGGTATTGATCGAAAGAGACATTAAGTGTCTGATCTATAAAATGGATTCAAATAGGATTCAATTATAGGAGAGAGACACACACAAGCCACTAATTATTACCAGCCACACATCTGATATACTTTAAAGCTTTCACCAGCCACTAATTTTGGCATTTTCCCGAATTCTGTATAAAAAAAAAGTTTGTGATTATTTAAAAAAACGATGCTGATGTTTTCTCCAATTTTTAATTAATAGCCATCTTTTTATATTTAGTAGCAAAACAACCAATTACAATTTCTATACTTCAACAAATACTCATCGCACACAAATGTTTAGACTATCACTAAGAAACTTAACAAGATCAACTTTGAGAGTTGTTTCTTCTCCAATTAACAACAGAATCGCATTAGCAAACCAATTCAAATTACAACCATTAAGATTCCAATCAACTTCATCTTTAACAAAGGAAGATGTTTTAGCTAGATCAATCTCTGTTTTAAACTCATTTGAATTAAAGAATTCTTCAGATAAGATTGACATGAACTCTGAATTCATAAAAGATTTAGGTATGGATTCATTAGATTACAATGATGCCTTGGTTGCTTTAGAAGAAGAATTCGATGTTGTCTTTGATGACAAGGCTGCCAATGAAATCAAGTCCGTTGGTGAATGTGTTGATTACATTCTAGCCAACTACTTACCAACTCAAGAAACTTTAGACCACGATATCCGTTAAATTTTGTTTTTTTGTTTTGGATAAACATATATATATATAATTAGATATTTATATATATCTTAACATTTGATGATATCTTTTGTTTACTCTTTGCTTGTGAGTCTTACTTATACCTTTACACATCTTCCTCATTATATATTCCATTTTTTACTTTCTTTTGACCACACTGACTATACTGTATTATACCAAGTGTATATTTACGGTATTAGTATATTTCGTATATATATATATATTCGTTTTCCTTTATACAAATATAATGATCATTATCTCTTGAAATACATCAAACCCGGGGCCGTTATATAAATAAATTAAGAGAGGAGAAAAAGAAATATATACTTCTAAGAACAACCAAAACACACCCGGACACCGCGTTTGAAAATCCATTCTGAAAACGGCAATCCAACTTGATTCTTTTTCTATTTATAACGGCATATGTATTCTTCTTCTTTGTCTCCTCAAAAAACTCAGAAAAGAAGGTTGTGTAAATATATATACATATCTACAATGACAACACCAGTGGCAGATCAATTGGACAAACTATCAATCAGTAATAAAATGGAAAACGAATCTCATTCATCAGATGATGAACCATTCTCCGACAATGACATTAATAATCAAGATGAACAAGATAAACAAGTATTACAAGAACAAATAGCAAAAGATGAAAGATTCAAACAATTGCAATCTCAATATGGATTAACAGAAATCCCAGATTCAACCCCAGAAGTTTTACCAGCCGATGAGGAATTAACGAGTGAGTTACCTGATGATGTAACCTACATTGATCTAATTAAATACAAGATTCGTGATTTCGACGGTTTGAATTTAAAGAGATTTACCAATTTAGAGAGTTTAGTGTTAAGGGATAATTTACTTGAAAGTTTAAACGGTTTAAAAGTGTTACAAAATAAGTTGAATTTTGAAGAATTAGATTTTTACGATAATAGAATCAACCATATCAGTAAGCATTTGAATGAATTTAAAAAATTGAAAATGTTAGATTTATCGTTCAATAACATTAAAACTATAAAACATATCGAAGATTTAACAAATTTAGAAAATTTATATTTTGTTCAAAATAGAATCCATGAAATGAAAGGTTTGAAAACTTTGACAAATTTGAAGAATCTAGAGTTGGGTGGTAATAAAATTGCTGAAATTGGTGAAGAATTACAATATTTGAAATCGTTGGAACAATTATGGTTAGGTAAGAATAGAATTGTTAAATTTTCAAATTTGAATAATCTAAAAAATTTAAGAATTTTAAGTATTCAATCCAACGGAATCTCCAAGATTGAAAATTTAGAAAGTTTGGTCAATTTAGAAGAATTGTATTTGTCACATAATAATATTACCAAATTGGAAGGTTTGGATAATTTAACCAATTTGACAACACTGGATATAACTTCTAATAAAATTACCAAATTGTCAAATTTAAAACAATTGAGACATTTGACCGATTTATGGTGTTCATACAACTTGTTAGATTCTTTTGAAAATATCACTGAAGAATTGGGTCATTTGGAAGAATTGGATACTGTTTATTTCGAAGGTAACCCACTACAATTGAAAAATCCAACAATGTACAGAAGAAAAGTTAAATTGGCATTAGGCAAGAGTTTAAGTAAGATTGATGCCATGTATATAAACCAAATTTAATTAAATTTAATAAATGATGACAGCCTCAGTTTTCTAATATTACAAAGACTAATGTTTTTTTTTTATCACTTTTACATTAATCACAATTGTGGAGTATATCGTGGGGGTAATATTAATACAATAATAAACAAGTTTTCTGATAAGGAATAAATAGTATTGATAAGAATATAGTATATATAATGTAAATTATAACACTAAACAAAATTCAAAGTGGGAGAAGCAATAAAACATAAAGTCGTAAAAACGTGGTAAAATTCATAAAAAGTGAGCATCAATGCAGCAGAATATAATTATAACGAATCAGTTAAAGTAAAAAAAAATGTACAAATTAACCAAAAACTAGTAGTTAATTCTGTATTCTCTAGCCTTTCCGTCACCAGAAGCCATATAACTCTTAATGATTTCATCTTGTCTTTGGTTAGGTTGATAAAAGTCACTCTTTGTGTAATGACTCTTCTTAGCCTCGATTTGTTCTTGGTCTAATTTAGACTTGATAGCGTTAGCGAAGGTTGGTCTTGCTAATATAGCAGTTAAACCTAATGGGAAAGCAACTAATGAGACACCACCTAAGAATTTTAATGGAGTAACTGGAGCCATGTTTAGTAATTTTGTGTTTAGTTGTTATTAATCGAATTGATGAATAAAGAGTTAGAAATATTATTGTAATGAATTGATAACCAAATAAGAGAAATATGCATAATTATTTATATGACTTTCAAATGTGAAGTTGGTTGGTTATATGTTTATACAAAATGGCCCCATATCAAAGTTGAAAGAAGGATAAGTCTTGTTAAGTGGACATAAACTGCTGTTGTAAAAATCAGGAGATTTTTCGAAAAATGCAAATAAAAGGCGGTGAAATGGTTTTATATAAAGAGTGGTGGGGAAAAATTATCCCGACATTTTACGGAGAGAAGCACATAGTAAAAAACGTTGTGATTTTTTTTATTTATCCGTGTTTCTCCGAAGGATCTGACCTTTTTTTTTTTCTCAGATAATTTGTGGGGTGGTACATTTATATGGAGAGACATGGATGGTATGATTCCACAAAATCAGTGGTTTCTGTGAAATCTGGGCTAATAATTTCATGGTCAGCATTGACAAGTAATGTGGAGATTTATTGTAGTCACTTAATTTGAATAAATGAAATGATATGGGGTTAGATCTTCTTTTGATATCTATCCTTTGTTCCGAGATCTCAAATCTCTCTATCAATGTAACCAAATGCTATATTTCTACTAAGAATTTACAACACTTTTCTTTTTTTTTTCTTTATGAATATAAATCAATATTTTCTATCTATCTTATACAGGTTTTTGATTGTTTTTTCTTAGGCACTTCTGATAAGAGATGACTTATGCAAGTGTAGTGTAAACTCTCTTTCTAGATTTTTCATTTGGATCCAGTTCACCAGTTTTACCATCATCCTTAAACTCGAAAGAATGGTTAGCATTCCATTGATTCCTCAAATACTTCAACCCGCCAATATTAAACCCAATTTCATTACAATTTTTCTTCAATTGCTTTCTCAATTGAGTCTTTAAAGCAATTAAATTCAACTTGATAGATTCATCCTTTTGATTGATTAATTCCATTGAATTGCTTTGAATAATAAAAAATAATGTTCTTGAAATAATTGAAATTGATGATAAATTCTTATTAATGTTTGAATCTTTTGTCCAAATTTTAATAAATTTGAGTAGATTGATAGTGTATGAGAATGGTAGCACAATTAATGCATCTTCTAATTGTGATGATTTGATCTTTAATAGGACATCCAAAACGTAATTTTCTGGCTCAACGTTCAATGCAGATAACAATGGGTTTCTTGTTGGTTTGACAGGTTGTGTTGAGTTCTTGTTCAATTTAAACGACTGTAATTCTTTTTGGTACTCATTTTTCTCTTCCAAATCTTTAGTGGCTAAATCCAATGCTTCCATTAATTTTTCACCATTTTTCAAAGTTTCCATTGTTTGTTTGGTAACTCTTGAAACATCATCACCGTTCTCATCGGTTGCATCTTCACCTTCTGGTCTTTTTGTAATGTCATCACCTTCTAAAGATTCCAATAGTTCCTTCTCGTACAATTGATCCATTTCTTTTTCTCTTTCTTCTTCAATGAAAACTTGATCATCTGTTTCTTCCCAGATTCTAATACTGTGATCGTGAGAAACACTGACAAAGAATTCACCTGTTGAATTAACTGCTAAGTTCCAAACTTCACCATGATGTGCCACTAATTTCTGAACGTTTTCAAACTTGATACCATCCCAGATTTTAACTAATCCATCTTTAGAACAACTTATGAAATTTTTGGTTTCTGGAATGAATTTAACTTTCATGATTGAATCTTGGTGACCAAAGATAGATTTATGACAATCACCGAAATCCAAACCCCAAATTCTAATATTTTTATCAGCTGAGGATGTAATGATCATTTTGGAATCAAACGATATATCTATTGATAACACTGGTAACTTATGGCCATATAAACTTAAATAGAACTTCAATGTATCGAAATAGAAAATTTTGACAGTGTTATCAATCAAAGAAACTGACAAGTATTTAGAATCTGGAGAAACTTTGATACTTAAAACATCATCGTTTAATTCTAAAGTCTTCAAGTGATTTAACGTTAGTTGATTAACAGTTTTGTTTAAACTTCCAGGAACTCCAATTTTTTCAACTTGGATTTCCCAAAATTTAACAGTTTTATCGGCAGAACCGGTCAAGATTTGTTTACCGTTTGGTGTTAGATCAATTGACCAAATAGCCTTACCGTCATGTGCATCATCGATTGAATGAATTATCGTTGAAGATGATAAATCAATTAGATGTAAGACACCTTCTTTTGTACCAACAACAACAAGCAAATCACCAGGTAAGAATCTAAGTGATAGAATGTAACCTAATTTTTCAAAAGTTCTAATACATGATCTTGTTTTCAAGTTCCAAACTTTCAATTGGTTGTTTGAACCAGTAATTAACAATTTGTTATCGTTTGAAATGTCAACAGCACGGATATCTTGTCTGTGTCCTAAATGATCTAGATTGTATTTTTCAATTGAGATCTTATCATTGATTGCATTATGCTTTTTAACTTGTTCTGGGATTGGGATTGAATGATAAGTTACTGAATTGTTAGTCAACGTTATCAATAAATCCAATTTTCTGTTTGATGTTTGTGCAAATGTAGTTGATCTGATTTTCGATCTGTCCGAGAAAATATTAGTGAATGGACAAACCAACATTTGAATCTTGGAATTTTCAATAGATTCTTTAATCTCTAAATCTGTCATTCCTTTATCTTTTAGTCTATTTTCTCTCTTCACAATAGCTTTGGAAATCTCTTTGTCGGTTCTTAATCTAAAAACTTCAATTGTTTTATCGTTATTGGAAACAAAGAAAAATTCTCCTTGGTTGGTAGAGGCGAATTCAACGTTTAAACCTCTTACTTTACTTTGTTTGTCATAAGTTCCTAACTCTATCAATTTGGTATCTTCTTGATTCAAATCAACTTTCCAAAATTTCAATTGGTTTTCCATACCTGTGGTAATTAAAAGTTCATTGGTAGTGTTTGTTGATAACGACCAACATTCACCAATGTGTGCAACATGAGTTTCTATACATTGTTGAGTTTTCAAATCCCATAGTTTGATTAACCCGTCTTTGGATGTACTTATTAGCCAATCATCCATATCATCAAGTGATTGATTTTCCACGTTACTTAAAAATTTCAACCCAGTGATTTGGTCTCTATGACTCTTCAATTTAAACAGGCCAACTTCACCAATTAAATCCCACAAAATGATGTTTGTATCCTTGGAACCTGAAACCAATCTAGTCCCCGATCTATCAAATTTCAAAAATGTAACTGCTGATTTATGGCCTGTGAATGAAATGATCACTGAATTGGAAGTGATATCCCAAATTTTGATTGAACCATCAGAGTAACCAACTGCTAAAATGTTGGAATTTGGTTCGTGATCTAAATAAACTGCTTGTGGTGGTGCTGTTTGTGATGAAGAACTTAGTGAACCAGGTGTGATATTGTCTTGTAATTTCTTGAGTAATTCACCAGTTTTAATGTCCCAGATTAAAATCTCTTCTAAACCGGATGTAATCAATTGCCCTGCTGACTTTTTGGATGTTGAAGGTAGGTAGATGGAATTGGATTGGGATGCAATGACACCCATGCAATGTGCCTGCTCATAACGTTGGTATGACTTGACCATTTTAGTGTTTCTATATTTCTTCTCGATAGATTGTTAAGATGCCGTCTATCAACTGGTGAAACAAAGGAACCTTTATTTCCCTTTACTTTTCAGTTTAAACATTGAATTATATCAAAAATTAATTTTCTTTGTTTGAAATTTTTTTTTAAAAAAAAAAAAATTTAATATATTTTTTAATTCGTGCACTCAATGCATTATTACATAATAGCTTATGTAATACCAAACTTAATAATGTGAATGCCTACAGGCACCATAAATTGAGTAATCTATTATGTCATTATGGAAATTACTATATAAGGAGGTCAATATCCTTATCTTCATCTGATATCCAAATATATAGTTTGAATATATATATAATATATGGAAATATAAGATTATTGAAAAATAAAAACAACATGCTCGCTCCCCGTTCGATAATGATCGCTGTATTGCTAGCCGTGTCCACAATGTGTGTATACTGTCTTCAGGCTAGTGATATATATGATTGGGTTACAGTCCCAGTCCACTTGAGTAGCACTGCGAGTACACTTGTTTTGACATTTGGGCTTGCATCAGAAGGCTTCTCTGCTCTTATTGTTTGGAACCAGTGTCGCGACCATGACGGTACATTCATAACGAACGTCGCGTGCCATAGGGCTATTCGGAGCATGATAGTCAGAGCAACTATAGAACTAGTGGCACTCGGCGCGATTTCGGGTTGGTTCAAGAGAGACGGCCTTGATCCCGATAGATACGTGTCTGGTAGTGGGAGTATCGTGTTAGAGTGTCAGTATGGCGCTGGTGAGCGTATAAGTGCTAATAACGCACATGATAGATAGCCAGGGATTTTACGATTCGGCGATGTCTACGCATTACTTCTATCATGGTTATATTGGCTCTAATAGTCGTGTTAAGTGCGCTGTGAAGATATATAGGACTGACGAGAATATGACTAGATGGCGTGGCTGGGATGATATATGGCGCGCATTCTAGTGGGACGAGAGCGGTTGGTGATGCGTGTCCAGAGGCCGTTAGCACATATGAGTGTAATGGCTACAGGTGTGCTGAAGATGCTGGTGTGGTCGATTCAGAATATATAGATACGAAGTATATTTTTTTTTTTAAAGTTCTATGGATACTTATTGTTAACTTCTAACCATTCCACAAAATCATCCATCAACACAGGCCATGATTGATTTTCATCGTAGTTCTTCAACTTTGAATCGTTGTAAAAAATGTCCAAGAAGGGCAACAGCATATTCCATTGATCGTTCGTGATATCCTTTTGATACTCGTCTTCGATAAACTCACAAAACAAGTTCAATTCTTCTTCGTAAGTGGATGGTAACATCAATCTCCAATATTCAATAGCAACATCGTATTTAAGTGTCTTAGCCTTTGGTTCTAAAATGAATTTATAAACGAATAAATAAACTTTTTTGAAATATTCATCATCTTTGTATAACTTTGATCTTAGTGTATCACTGTAGGCTATTTGTTCTTCAAGTGTATTGCATTCAACTTTTGTCCAATTCTTGAGGAATAAATCTTGTTTGAAAACACCAACCGATGGGGATTGCAAGAA
The DNA here is from genome assembly GCA_030557545.1 of Ogataea salicorniae. Taxonomy (NCBI): domain Eukaryota; kingdom Fungi; phylum Ascomycota; class Pichiomycetes; order Pichiales; family Pichiaceae; genus Ogataea; species Ogataea salicorniae. The sequence goes on from JAKTPI010000019.1 coordinate 48,725, forward strand.
TTCAGCTAATGGTAAAACGGCAATATCTTCTGGATCGTATCCTAAATCTTCTAAATATTGTATGGTACCATCGATACCAATAAATGGTTTTCCTAATCCGTCCAATTGTGCTATAAGAAATTCATATATGGATTAATTCATATGATTGTTCTGTTAGTATGGTTTTTCACTATTAGTATTATTATAAATTAGATTTTAATTTAGTAGTTGTGTGTGATGTTATGGGTGAGAGTGAAATAAATATGTACTTACAATCTTTGTATTTATCAAACAATCCTTGTAATCTAGGATCAACATTGACTTCTACTGATTCATTACTGTTTGATTGGTTTATTAGTTGTTTAACAAGATTTGAATTTGTGTAGTAATCATTGATTGATTGTGTTATTTTTTTTTGATTTCTATTTAGGAAAAAAATGGCAACGTCTGGGTTGGATGTTCCTGTCACTTCTAAGAACTTTGATATTGTAGCTTGTCCTGGTCTCGACATTTGATGATGTACTATTAAGTGTATATGAGATGTATTTGTATATGTATTATAGATATTTATTATATCTAGATCAAAGGTTTCTTATTCTTCTTCTTCTTTCTTGTTTGTATATGGTGAGTATCTTTTCTGGGACAAATTTGACATTTTTTTTTTGGAAGGTTTTCGTGCCACTTAAAGGGCCTTTTTATTGTTTGTTTTTATCTGTTTTGTTTTGTTTTGTATATCATTACATTCAACTAATTTGCCCACTGTTCAATAGGTCTATATATATATATTATGTATATATATAACAATGCATACACTCCCATTAAACTCATCAAATTTTTCAAGCATCTTCAAACCTCCCAATGTCAAATACAGCAACTCCATAGATCAAGATGATCCCGGTTCTAATTACTCCATAATACTAGACTGGATCTCCGAACTACTAGTAGACTATCAAATGGTATCCGTTGATCCTCCACTCCGAATTAAAAACTCTTTGAAAAATGTTCAGTTTGGTAACGAAGAGTTATATGATAATCTAATAAGCATAACTAGAGTCAAATTAAATCAAGAAAGCTACAACATTTATCAGCATTTGATAGGTAGTAGTAACAACAACAGTGATGAAAACAATCAATCATCCATCGATAATTTAAAACTGTTGTTTCAATGGGTGATATTAATGAAGAACAAGATCTTTTTCTGTTATTCTCTATTAAAGTTTACCAACGAACAAATTCAATTAATTGAAAGAGCTTCAAATTCCATTTTCCAAAAATTACTCGTTGATTCCAAAGTTGAATTACTCATTGTTAGATTCTATGAATTGGGCTTGTTTCAACCTTCGGATGAACTAAACCATTTACATTTAATTGAATCTTCCAAATTATTCAAAAAAATTGATCTAACTAACGAGTTGACCGATTTGATCTTCAAATTAATCAATTTTAAAATAAAATTACAGATTGTTCATAATTATTCAAACGTTTGGAATAGACCCGTTTTGGATGAATTGTTAGATTGGATAACCACTGATCTATACCCCAAATTGGAGCATATAAATCCGGTGCCTAATTTTAACGAAAACATTTTGAAAAACTTGGTCAAAAATCAATTGATAGATTTAAGAATAAAAGAAATTTACAATATGGTATTGAATTACCCAGCTTCCAAAATTGGTTTGAAAGAACTACGTGAATGTATGTTAACTGATCTACAACAAACAAAACTGATCTTTAATTTCATTAAACTATCAGAATTGAATTTATTGCACTCAGGGATCAATACAATCGATATTATCAAATGTTATATATCGGCCATAAGATCTTTCCTAATAATAGATCATAGAGGTGTCTTGCTAGATAAAGTTTGTAGACCAATCAGATCTTATTTAAAAGAAAGAAAAGACACCATTGAAAGAGTTGTGTTTGCATTGTTGGACACTTCAAATGAAAATAAATTGATTGAATTGGCAATCGAATTGAGGAAAACAGGCTCCAAAAATAGACTTTTGAAAAGCAACAGTGCTGTTTCCAACTTCAAAGAAGCACTAAACTGGGTTCCTGATCCTATTGATGCATTGACTGATTTTAGAAAAGGTTTAGTGGAGGATATTGTTGAATCTGTGATTTCAATATTCGACTCTAAAAATATTTTTCTTGTTGAATTGATTAAAGTTTTTTCAAACCAGTTATTAAACGTCAACTCTAATGATCCTAAAGACTTCAAAGAAATTTATATCAGATTGAAACTATTAAAACAAAGATTCAACAACTCAATCGATTTTAGTTCGTTGGATGTCATGACTAACGATTTAGTACAATCCAAATCCATTAATAGATCACTATCTAATACAACTAGTACAAATTCCACTATTTTGAGTCATTTGTATTGGCCGGAACTATCAGATGAATCTTTTAAATTACCCGTTGAAATTCAAACTGAATTGACTAATTTCGAACAACTATATAAAACAGTGAAAAAGGGTAGAAAATTAAAGTTATTCCCATCTCTAGGTTTAGTTGATCTCACTATAGAATTCAATAATGGTAAATCTCTTGATTTCAAAGTTTCACCAGAGAAAGCTTCAATCATATATTTCTTCCAGAATCAAAAGGGCGGTGCTGAAATCAAGCTTGCTATAATTTGCATTAATTTACAAATGTCGTTGAAGTTGGCTAACCAAGGGTTACAATTTTGGTGTAAACGTAAAGTTCTTATTGAGTGTGGCTTAAACACTTATAAAGTAAACGAAGATATATAAATCCTCTATAATATTAATGATAATAATGATGCATCGATTTATTTAAATTCCTTAGTCAATAATCTTTCAACAGTGACTAAAACGTCGTTTCCATTGCCACCACCTGAAACGGCAATGACACCATCACCATCACCATCACCACCACTTTGATACAAAGGCTTAGACAATCTCTCTTCCAGAGCATTGTCCAACAACACTCTTAATTTCTTAATTAACACACCGTTCTTACACCAAGTTTTAATAGGTAACCAACCATCAATAACGATACCTGGTGAAACACCCCCGTTTGATAAATCGTACGAAATAGCACCCCCAAATAATAGGATAGATATTATGGAAGTTGGTGTTATGTCACGTAGGTACAATTTACTGCTCAAGTTTGACGAATTGTACGAGATGAATGAACTTGATAACGTTGGTGTTGATGATGAAGACGAATTAGGGTTGCCAACGTGGGGTTTGAAAATGTAGTTGTCCTCTTCGTCGATAATCACGTCGTCTGTTGTTATTTCGTTGTTCGGGTTCTTTGGGTTAAATAACGTTGATGATGGATGGAGGAATGCTCTAGTGGATGGTAAAATCTGGGAAGAAGATGAAGAAGAAGATGGAGATAGTTTGGATTTTATGTATTCTTCGTTTCTGATCCAGATCTTTATTTTTCTTGCATCAGGGTCAAGTTGAATTGAACCCACTGAACTAGCTAGGTATTTAGGATCAGGAAGTTGGATTCTGGCAATGTTTGGGTATGCTGCTGAAGTGATTAGTGCGTTTAGAATCTTGTAATTTGTTGAGTTTCTATTGAATTGTTTGTTTGTTGTTGTTGATGGTGAGTAATTTAGTGGGATAAATCCAAGATCTTTCAAATTGGAAACGTATTGGACTCTTGTTTCTTTAATATCGTTCATTTTCAAATACGATAAACTGTTGTCGTTAAGGAACTTGCTTCTTTCTTTAGGTGTTTCCAATCTGTTGTATTCGTTAAATGCGTTCAAAATTGCAATTAAATCACCTTGGTTCTTACTAAACGAATTTTGAATTTTTTTAACTTTATCTCTGTTATCAGCATTGATTATAAATGGATTACCACTTATACCAATTGATGCCAACGTTAAACAACTCTCTAGACAACTAAACAATGTTCCAAAGATTAGCAATTTACCCGACTTCAAATCCGTTGGTAATAAGGATAGATAGTTACCCAAGCTTGTCAACTCATCTTTGTTGTTCAATGCACCAATTTCAATCAAATTCAATTTCGAATTGTTTATAGATTGGATATCAGGATGGTCTAAACCCATTTTCAAAAACTCATAAACGTTGGAAATACCCATGGCTTTGACGACTAAATATATATTTTCCAATTGAACTCTTTGAATTTCAGCGATTGGATGTTTCAACATAGTCTCAGATTCCGTTGTCTCGGTGAACATTTTATAGCAGTAACCGGATTGAATACGACCAGCTCTACCTCTTCTTTGCTTGGATTCAGCCTTAGATGCCCAGTCTTCTGTTAGTTTAGTGAAGTTTAACTTGGAATCGTAATAGATATTTTTCACTTTACCTGAGTCTATAACAACAACAGTATCTGGGATAGTAATTGACGTTTCCGCAATGTTGGTTGAAACAATAACTTTTCTCAATCCTCTTGGTGGATTGTTGAAAATTCTTTTTTGATCTGTTGATGATAACGTTGAGTGTAACGGTAGTAGCCAATAAGAACTACTTGAGTTCTCAATGGTTCTGATACATTTGGATATTTCCATGACACCTGGCAAGAAAATCAAAATGGAACCAGTGTTGTTTTCCTTGTTTAATTTTTTGTTGATGTTGTTGACCAATTGACTGATCAAATCGTAGTTGATGTTACCCAATTGGAAGAATTTGGACTCTGCTTTTGGTTGAATGATTTCCCCGTCATAATTGGTAAATTTGAAATCCAAGTCTTCTAAAATGGTGTCCAAATAATAATCTTTGATTGGGAAAGTACGACCGTCAATATGTGAATGGCTAATACTTTTAGAATTGAAATAATTTTTAAAAATATTGATGTCAATGGTTGCTGACATTAAAACGATTCTCAAATTCGGGAACTTGTTCATGATTTTCTTCAATATAATTAGCAAAAAATCAGAATCGACTGATCTTTCATGAACTTCATCAATGAAAATATAACCCAAATTTTCAAAGAACATTTCGTCAGAATCATTGCTTTGGTTCCCAATCAAACTTTGAATCATTCTCAATAAAACACCTGTTGTCACAAACGATAATCTGGTAAATTTACTGGTTTTGTTCTCGCCTCTGATAACATATCCTGTTTCAGCACCAACTCTATCAACTCTCTCTTCTGAAATTCTCTCCGCTAACCCAATGGTGGAAATACGTCTTGGTTGTGTACAAATAATGTTTGTTTTGAAATCACCTTTAGTGTTCAAATCGTCTAGGACGAATTGAACGATTTGTGTTGATTTGCCAGAACCTGTTTCACCAGTGATTAAACAAACTTTGTTATTGTTGATAATATCAACCAATTCATTTTTCTTGTTCCACGCTGGTAACTTACTTCTTTTATCGACCGAATTCTTCAAATCTTTTGAGTTTAATCTCTCGTTGTAGTCTTCTGTCATTTTTTTAATATCCTTATCAGATCTGAATTTTCTCTTTGTACCAGATTTATAATTGGTGGATTTATTGGCACTTGTATTACCATTTCCAATTTGTTTAGGTTTGATACTGTCAACATCAAACAATGGACCTGGATTGGCGACAATAGATGAAATATTGCTTTCTAACCATTCGATACACGAGTACAAGAATGACATTCCCAATAGTCCATCATTGATGATATATTTCAAGAGTTGGGTAATGATAGAAACTTTAATATAATTCGCCAGTCTATAAGATTGATTTTTCACAATCAAGTGTAAACCAGGGATATCTTGTGGGTAGTTTTCGGATTTGTAAACTCTTAAAGACAATAAATCGGCTTGAATATTTTCAGGATTCAATTTGATTTCAATGATTTTTTCATTTTGATTGACTTTGATTTTGTCGTTATCGTTATAAATTGCTTTCAAACTGCCAATTTCTTCATTCCAAATGTCCAAAGAATCAGGTTCTTCGGTATCAAAAGATGTTGTTGAACTGGTGATTAGGTTTCTAGTTAAATAAACTGCAGTGACAATCTCATCGTTGGAAAAAACGTTTAATCCATCAATGACTTGGTTCTTACTAAAGCCACCTTCTAACAATCTTTCAATCATGTATTCTTTCTTCAAATCTTTTGAAATTGTCAATTGAATGTTGGACACTTTGTTATCTTTCACAAAAGTTGCAGGTAAATCATCTTCCGGGATATGGAAAATCAACCATTCTAGTGAATCAGTAAAAGTAGAGGTATACTTCATGGATTCTTCTATATGTGTGTCCCTAAATCCGATTCTCTTCAATGTTGGTGCGTAAGATTCGGTGGTTGTCGATGAAGATGCAGAGACCAAAGAATCTTCAGACCAAGTGATGTGATTTCTGATTGAATCCTCAATTGATTTTCTAATTTCAGAGTCCAAGTCAATGAACACAGTACTATCCCAAACTTTTTTTGGGAATGAAACTTGGTTTAGTAACCTTTTATCCATTTCTTTATTTTCCTTATTTGTCGTTGTTGATTTATCATCCTTGTTATCAGATATACTATATTTATTAGTTTTCTTATTTCCATTATTGTTATTAATTTCGCCACTGTTGCTGTTGTTGGAAACAACGCCAATGCCAATTGTAATAGCTGGTTTGTTGGTCTTCTCCAATTCACGTTGTTTGCTTTCCTTTTCTTTGTTCAAGTTATCAAAGAATTTTCTCTTTTCCAGAACAACATTGAATGGCTCAGAATTGAAAACCATTTTACATTTCTCTTCACCGTCCATTCTTATCAATCTTTTTCTTTCTTCCTCTAATAACTTCCAAAGTGACTTATGATGATTCGGTAAAACAATATGTAAATTCTTATCAGATGCAATACGATGTAATGCAATGGTTGCTGCAATATTTCTTGCTTCAACTGGAGTCTCTTCACCTTTTGAAATCTCATCAATCAACTTCTGACTTCTCTCGGTCGGTTTTCCCTTTGCTGGTTTATTAGTTGTACTGTCATTGGCAATCCCCAATCTCACGTTGATAACTTCATTGGTCTTTGGGTTCTTCCAAGATAATATGGCAACGGCAAAAAATCCACCATTAGGGACGTTTTTCATGTGATATTCTACTCTGTTCCATTTCTGCTTTTGACAGTATTCATTAAGTAATGTGGCTGGTAGTTTCCCCGTCCATGAAGCACTTCCTGCTACGGCTTGTCTGTTTTGGGTTCTTTGTTCAAGGGTTAATGTCAATGGTTGGTTCTTGAACTTCTTGGTTTTTTTCTTTTTCTCTTCGGTCTCCACTGGAGGAGGTGGAGCAGGGGATGATTGTTTCTTTGCCATAATATAATTCCTACTTTTGTTCTATAACTACTTTAACCCAGTTCTTTTACTTACCCAATATACCAAGTTAAACGTTTTACAAAGTGAGACATCAAATTAAACGTTTTTTTGAATCTTCAAAAATAATTTTTCAGGTTGTTGACATTTTTCACAGCCTGAAATATTTTCATTTTTTTTGTCAAATTCTATTTCTATTCTGCTGGCATGATAATAGGGGGTTTTATGTTGGTTACTGGTCTGTATGCTTTGTCCATTTAAACTATCAATGGTAATAGACAAGCAATTTAGGAATATAGACAGTTAGCAATGACTCCAATACTTAAAAACATTCCGCTAAAATCAATATCGAGCAACATTTTTCCATCCAATCTACTCATCGATACCAGAAAACTTTCAATAGATTTGATAATTCAAGTGTTATTATACACTATTCTGAACCCACTATTCACTTGGTGTTTCCCAATACTACACTATTTATATTATAGACAGGAAGAAAGTATACGGAGCTGGCTCAAGTTTTCTCTCTGTGTTACCAGTTTTTGGATTCTACGGTACGTTAATAAACGATCCAAGGCATGTGATTTTGAATTTGAAGATGAAATCAATGTTTTAGTCACTGGTGGTTCTTCAGGATTGGGTTTACAAGTTGTCAGAAGGTTGATTAATGACCAAATGTCAAATAAGATTAATAGAGTTTACGTTATTGATTGGATAGAGTCTGATGAGCTTCAAAAACTGGCAAGTGATGACTTTAGATTTATAAAGTGTGACTTGAGTGAGGAAGGAAGTGCTGAAAAAGCTTATGAATTAATTAAAGGTGAATTGCAAGATTCCAGTATTGATTTGGTGGTATGCAATGCTGGTGTTAGACAGTACGATACTTTTTCAAATTTGAAATTTGAACAAATCAAGGACATTTTCAATATCAACTATTTTTCACACTTGAAATTGATCAAACTTGTCCTCAATGATCATTTATTAGAGAGGTCTAGTAATACAGTTAATAACAACAATGGGAAAAAAAAGTTACATTTAGTATCAGTTACGTCTGTCCTTGGTTTCATTTCACCAAAATCGTTATCTATCTACTCAGCTACAAAATCATCGTTTATGAATCTATTTGATTCTTTACGTTACGAAGTCCCTGATTCTGTTGTTTTATCATCGATTGTTCCAGGTCAACTAACTTCCAAAATGTTTCGAGATGTTGAAGTTGATAATCAGTTTTTGGCACCCTTGATTGATCATGTCAAACTAGCACAACGAATTATTGATATTATAGATGAAGGTTTGAATGGTACTTTTGTTTATCCATTCTATGGAAGACTGATTCCATTGCTGAGAGTTTTACCTTGGAATATTTATAGATTTTTAAGAAAGTTCAGTAAAATGGACAATGTCACTTAAATCACAAATTTTTATATTATTAGATTTGCATATATATATATATATATAGATAAAATTATATCCTTTGATGTTTATTGAGATTTCTTATCCAAATTGGCGACAAAATGGTTGATTTTTTCAGTGAACACAGGGTAGTCTAAGAATCCATTGGAATTGAACAAAGTATTAAATTCAACAGCTTCCTCGCTGGTTGTATCATTGGTTTTGAAACTTATGTAGTATATTGGTTCAGTCTTGGAATTTATCTTTGTGGAAACTTGTAAAGTTTGAGAGCCTTTCTTACCCACGAATTTTGTATTTTTCTCAACAAACTTGCCAAAAAGATACCAAATTGAATTCAATATGAAGAATGCACCCACAAGTAATTTAGTGTAATTGACATATTCAGTGTTATGGAAATCATTATCATATTGTTTTTCTAAGTAGTATAATAATCCTGAAACTGCAACACATATGTATCCAATGGCAAGCTTGAAATCAATCATTTTGAAGGATTGGGTGTAACCAAGCTTAGTTAAGGTGATTGGTAAGTGGTCATCGCATTCTGTCCTTAAGGCAACAACGGAGTTTAAATTTATTCTTTTGGACATGACGGTATTAGTGTTAATTAGAAAACTGTTTTCGAAGTTATGAATGGTCAATGACTTTTCAACAAGTTGTATTTCAAAGAGAGATATGGCAAAAAAGACGACTTAAGAATCAATACAAAAGTAGACACGGTTTACAGCAACAATTTGAAAATGGATCTCTGAAAATTATCGACGCAGAATTGAAAAAGGAAAATCGACGCAATTTATTTGCACCGCCTTGTTAGAACTGTAATTTTCCATTTTAGGATAAAAGTAAACAGAGTCAAGCGGCACAATTTTAATTAAAAATTCCAATTAAATCCTGTTTTGTTTTTGAAACTGTAAAACTGATCTTCAAAGATAGTTTGAAAGATATTGACAGATCAGAATTAAAAATCAGTTTATAAACTAACGATAAGGCTCACTTTGACGACAAAAATAAACCATAACAATGGAAGAAGAAGTTGATGAACAACTTCTGTTGTCAGATATCATCAGATCTTATGATATTTTGGATATAATCGAGTCGTTGCAAGATCTAGATAGCTTCAAAACCCCACAATCAAACGATTATAACACCGAAACTTGCAAAACAATTGAATTACAATATGACCTAGATCTAGTTACAGAAACCACAACTACTATTATTAACTATTTCACAGTTTTGAAGAAACTGTTTGAAGACATTGATAGTGCCTGTATTACAGATAAATTCAGTCTTCACTGGATATCAGATGGCAAATCCGACATCATCAAAATACACAACAGTTTTGAGTCAATAGATCAGATAATACCTAACTTATTAACCTTTGTGGATACAAAATTAAATGAATCTCCAAATGATGAAACCTTGATTGAATTATTGAATAAATTTACCACTGTTTGTGAACTATCATTAGATATCAAGAAACATCTCATACCATACAAGAATAGAGTTGATATAGCAATACGATATAATGAGTTAAATGAACAAGTTATGGCATCAATCAATAACGAAATCATTGATTGTTTTAAGATTTCATTAGAAATTCACGAACTCAGATTCTCTTCACCTTTGAAATATATACCTAAATTGAAATTAGAAACAATAACACAAATGATGAACAACAACAAGAATATGCATATGAACTTGAAAATACCCACTTTTAGTAGTATTGATGATTCTTTATATGAGAAATATGCAAGTTTGCGAAACAAGATTGAACCAATACATGCTTCTTTAATGTTCATTCCTACTACCTTTGAGCATTACAGCGAGTTTGCCAAAGATTATTATCCAGACTCTATTTTACATTTAATTGAAAAATATGAAAATTTATCAGAGGATTTCCAATCTTTAAAAAAAGAGTCCAAGAATTTGAAATATGAATTACTTGATAAAAGATGGGAAGAAGTTTTCAGATCTTTATTCGATGAAATCAAACTGCTCTTTTTCAAATTAGAAACCCAGCTTGAAAAAAATTCAGTTTTGGATGATAATGGAACTGCTCAATTGGAAACGTTAGATAGTGCATTTGAAATTTTAAAAAGAGCAATAGGTGAAAATTTAATTAAGGATCCAAATACTATCAAGCTGCAAAATGATTTAAAAGTAAGATATTCAACTATCAAAGATTGTGTTTATCAAAAAGTAGAGCGTGTTGATGTTAATACTACAAGTTCTAAACCTTGCGATCAAGTTGATGATATAGTCCAAGGTGATCAAGATACTAAAACTAATAACAGAAGAACTTTTAGTTTAGGTACTGTTAATGTGACAAATTTGAGTCACTGTAAACAACCAAGATGGAAGACAGGATCTACCATTATAGATGCATTGCAATTAAAACCAATGATGATTGAATATAATCCAACATCTGCCAAGAAAAAACCAGTTAATCCATTAGGGGATATAAGTAATACATCAAGAACAAATTCAAGTGGTTCGGTAAGTTCAAAGAAAACTAAAAATACTATGATCATCCAAAAGTTGATAAATGAAGCTTCCAATAAAGAAAACAACGAGAATCCACCAGTTCCGGAACCTTACAAGTTTGATGAATCAATTCTTAATGAACAATTTGTTAACTTGAAAATAAGTTCAGAACAACCATTCAATAGAGTGGATATATTCAGTTCCCCGGATCCTTTCTTAACACCGTCTGCTAGAACTAGAAACCGTTTTTTGCATCCAAAAATTTCACCAGATGATGAATACAGAAAACCATTGAAGTATGTACCATTGCCAGTTTCAACACCTCAAATGAAAAAACCTTCTTCAACAACACCAACAATGAGCCATGTTAAGAATTCACCACCACCACAATCAACACTGATATCTAAAATTCCAATCTACTCCAACCAACAAAGTAGAATTCCATTACCAACTAGACCAGAATCCAGACAAGCAATTATTCGTTCTGAGTCCAAATTATCCTCGCATCTTTCCCAATCAAGTTTATTGGTTCAAAAAGATCATTCAACCACAACAACAAGAGTTCCAATGGAAAGATGTCTGTCACGTTTAGAGCAACTAGGCTCCACAATATCTTCTCAACTGGGCACAATGCCGCCTTCAAAAGAATCTTCAAGATCACAATCGGTTTCCATTGTTAGCCATAGTACTTTATCCTCTCAATCTCCAAATGGATCAATACCGACACCGTCACCAATATCAGCAATCAAGCAAAGAGTGAGAGCACAATCATCAATGGGTACTAGATCATATGGTAGTATTGGTCAATACGGAGGAGGTATCAGTGCTGGAGGACCAGGGTATAGTGGTAGAAGAGTCAGTTCCGCAAATTCGAGAATAGATAGAGGAGGGGATAGAACTTAGTGAAAACTGGTTTTGATAATTTTGTAATCTTACTTTGAAAATTAATGTATAATATTTCTCTCTCTTTTTTTTTATTAATCAATCGGTTTGTTTTTTTTTTCTATATAATTATGTTATTATGTCAATTTATGCTTCATGTTTTTTTTTTTTTCTTCATGCTTTTGCTTTCTTTTCAAACATTTATACCTATCTATAATATCAGTCTTTTTCACTTCTCACCAAATATTCTAGTCAACCAACTATTCTGGAAAACTTCAATTTTCTCCTCTGGTGAAAATTCTCTAATTGACCCATCTTCGGGATTGAAAACCCCTTGTTGCATCTTTCTTTCACCGTTCATGTATAGTCGTCTATACAATTCCAATGAAGGTAGTATCAAAAAAACCACACCGGCAACTATTCTCTTGTATCCATTCAATTTACGTAGCTGATCAGCAGGTAAGACTGGTTTGCTGTTTGAAGAAGAGGTACGACCTGCATTTGCAGGTGCCCGTTTTGATGTCGTTATCTTTGGCTGGTTATTCATTAATATTTTTATTGGTTCGAATCTTTTTTGGTTTGTAGTACAAAACACTGCTAACTTTATAGTCTCTTCTTGCTTTCTTTGATGTTTGAACATAATATTCAGGCCTTTTTGCATGGAATCGGGAAACTGCCCCGCATTCCTGATTTGGCAATTGACACTTTAGCTAAATATGGCAGATTTATTTATTTTACATCCGTGCACCGCCTTTAAAAAAGCTTTTTTTTTAGAAAAAATTCCAAAAAATTTTCTTAAATTTTAAAACTTCTTAGCCATTTTGAGCCTGTAAAAGCTGCCGATTATCTCATTTTCAAAGCTTTAAAAAAGTATCAGAGTAGTACTCACAACATTCAATATTACAGATCCACGTACTCCATCAATAGAAATGGCGAAAGCTACAAAGAAATCGTTTGCAAAGAAGCCAGATCCAACTGGATCTGATCAAATGAACAAAGTTTTCAAATTCAATACCGATTTAGGTCAACATATTCTAAAGAACCCATTGATTGCACAAGGTATTGTAGACAAAGCCGAGATAAGGCCATCCGATATCGTTCTTGAAATTGGTCCAGGTACCGGTAATTTAACCGTTAGAATCTTAGAACAAGCTAGAAAAGTTATAGCATCCGAAGTTGATCCAAAGATGGCAGCTGAATTAACAAAGAGAGTTCAAGGAACACCAGTTGAAAAAAAATTGGAGATTGTGATGGGTGATTTTATGAAGATGGAAACTTTACCATACTTTGATGTTTGTATTTCCAATACCCCGTACCAAATTTCATCAGGTATTGTTTTCAAATTGTTAAGTATGCCAAAACCACCAAGAGTGGCAGTCTTGATGTTCCAACGTGAATTCGCTTTGAATTTGACTGCTAGACCAGGTGATGCCTTATACAACAGATTGAGTGCCAACGCTCAAATGTGGGCTAACGTTAAGCATGTTATGAAAGTTGGTAAAAACAATTTCAGACCTCCTCCAAAAGTTGAGTCTTCAGTTGTTAAATTAGAACCTAAGAATCCAAGACCAAATATCGATTATAATGAATGGGATGGTTTATTAAGATTCTGTTTCAATAGAAAAAATAAAACGTTAAACGCAACCTTTAGAAACAGTAAGATTGTGGAAATTCTAGAAACTAATTACAAAACCTATTTAGCCGTGTTAAGTGAACAAAAAGGTGAAATGTTAGTTGATAAAGACACTGATTACAATACTTTAGTCAAAGAAAAAGTTCAACAAGTTATGACAGAAACTGGATTCGGTGACAAAAGACCTTCCAAAATGGACCAAACCGATTTCCTAAAGTTACTATACGCTTTTCATCAAGTTGGTATCCATTTCGCTTAATTATGTTCCCTTCTCTTAGTGCATTTATATAAATCTCCCCCCCCCCCTTCTCCCCCTTGTACAATAATTTTAATTTTCCGTCATCTTTCTAATAACAACAAATGTTGAATGTAAAATTAAATCAATATATATATATACATCTATAATATAATCTATTATCTTCTCTTGTTACCTGGTTTGGAAGCAGCGGTGAAATCTCTTTCGATAACTTCAGTAACACCACTTTCTTCAAGGGCATCTTCTTCGATTCTAACAGCATCTCTTCTTTCCCACCATCTTTCTTCACATAATTCAAACGATTTAGTCTTTAAGATCTTACCTCTAGATTCTCTGTTTTGTGAAATGGCCCATTCCAAGAATTGAGCACCACTTCTAATATAGAAAGCTCTCAAACTTTCAAATGGTTTTGGATGTGGTAAGTATGGATGTTCATCTGGAATTTCAGGCAGGTCAGTTTCAACTTCGTCTTCTTCTTCTTCTTCTTCTTCAGCAACCAACTTACGATCAGCAACTTCTTCTTCATCATCCTCATCTTCATCCTGGTCATCATCAGAGAATTCATCTTCAGAATCTCTCAATACGTCTAACTCAGATAAATCTTCCCAGAACACTTTAACACCATCCAGTTTAGATAAATCAATGGCATAGAATGAATCTAAATTAAATTCTTGTTCACCTGATTCCCAAACACCACCGTATATGTACAAATTGTCATCCAGAACACAAGTTAATGAATTGAATCTAGCATGTGGCATTTGATTACTAACTTCGTATGGAATTTCTTCTTCTTCGCCTTCAGATTCAACAACGGATGAAGGTTCAGCAACCTGACCATCTTCTTCGTCGTCGTCGTCGTCGTTCAAATTGGCTTTAGCCAAGATAGAATTCAACATATCTTCCAATTCTTTATCTCTGTTAACTTTTTCTTTCTTAACAGTTGCTTTTTTCTTAGCTGATCTCAAACTCATATTAAACCATCTATTAGTTTCCACGTTATAAGATAACAAAGTGTTGAAGAATTCAGAGTCCAAAGTTTCTTCAGTTTCTTCATAGTCGTAAACACCACCGAATAAAAGACCTCTACCCTTATGGTGTTGCATTGAACACCCAACCCTTGGAGATGGCTGGAACCCTTGTTTTCTCTTTCTTTCAAATCTAATAGCTTTTGGATCACTCTTCATTTGCAATAACCAACAATCTGACAAAATTTTACCCTTTTGTAATCCCTTACCAGCTTTCACTTTACAGTAACCACCGTATAAGATGGCACCTTCATCAGTTGGAAGCAAAGAGTGACCGGATCTAGCATCTGGGATGGTGTGTGTTGGAGGAAACACCACTTCTTTCCATTTATAGGTGGTGATATCAAAGATCCAAACATCATTCAAGTAAGTAGAGTGAGAACCCAAATCTCTAAACCCACCTGATAAAATGATGAAGTTTTTCCAGTATGTCATTCTATGGCCAGATCTACTTGATGGACCTTTACCATCAACTTTAGACCACTCTTTACTTTGTGAGTCTAAAATCCAAGTGTCTGAGAAATGATGGAATGTAGATTGTTTAGGAGATGAAAATTCACCACCGTTCATCAAGAAAATACCTGATGGATGGTAACACATGGCATGTGAAGAACGTGCCAGAGGAGAATTTTTGGAAACGTATCTTCTCCAAGTATTGGAATCCACTGAATAAACATGTAAATCGTTGTAGAAATGAACAGTTTGGCCAGTAGTCACTTCACCACCGTAAAGAACCAATTCTCTTTTACCGTTGTTGTTACTGGCCACTAAAGTCGCATTCAAACGTTTTGTGGGTTTATGGACAATATCAACATGGATCTCTTCAAATTCTTGTTGTTTCAAAGCAAGCTGATTCAACATTTCATCTAGATCAACGTCATCTTCAAGGTCATCTCCTGCCTTTTTAGACATTTTCTTTAGTTTCTCATCGGCTTTTTTGTTGACTTTTTCATTCTTCAAAGCCATACGAGCCTTCTTGGATTCCTTGGATTTCTTATCTTTCTTTGCCATTGTTTTGGTTGTTTTGTCTGGAGTTCAATTTAATAGAAAAGTGCAAACAGTTTTGAAAAAAAAGTACTATAAACGAGTAGTTTATAGTTAAAGTTTTATAAACTGGAAAATAGCATAATATTTGAATTGCGCACGACTTATTAAACTAGTTTAATCACGTGACAGATTTTAGATTGCCTCATCGAAAACTGATAAGTAAGAAACTAGCGTTATTAGGAGCTAAAAAGAGTATATGGAATAAAAGAACAGAGAAACCGCTGGAATAAAAGAGATATAGAAGTCGTTTACATGAATGCTGAAAGTAGAATGATAAAAAAAAAAAAAAAAAAAACATGACAGTGAAATAAGAACACAGAGAAGAAACAATTTATAAATATAAATAAATAAAACGAAACCGAATAATTAGCAAGCAACATTATGTAAACAAAAAAAAGACAAAAGAAAACACCCAAGCATTAAGAAAAATAGTATGATATAGTATAGTAGTAAATGAAAATAATGAAAAAAAGTTTGAAGAAAAAAAAGAAAACGTTTAATGAATGATAAAATTAATGAAGTGGAATAATCAAATGGGAGGTAGTATGTGAACATGAGGGGGTCTAACCGATTAAACAGTATGGAATATATCATCCAAAGAAAGAAAACAACAAAGCAAGCAAATGGTTGTTATAATGTATAAATATCTATGTATATGAGTACATGTGGTGAGGGGTATTATTTGGAACTATCAACTTCACCGTAGTCCTCACTCATTTCAACTTCTTCGTCATCGATAAAGCTTTCATCATCGTGGTCAATATCTTCATCGTCTTCTTCATCATCGTCATCTTCTTCTTCTTCTTCATAAAACCAATCTTCTTCGTATTCTTCAGGTTCGTATTCTAGTTTATCTTGTGGAATCACAAAATCTTCAGGAATGTCTTGTTTGGATCTTTCAACTTCTGCAGCCACTTTAGCGTAATAATCATCCTTTTGATCTCTAAATAATTTGGAAGCATCAACATTTGCAGGGGAGTTGATATTTGGATCGTCTAAAAGTGAGATAATGGAAACCAAAACGGATTCAACACATTGAGCAGGTGACCAGTTTTCGTTTGATGGTTCACCAGTCATGAGGTTACCTGGTTCGTGTAAGATAGAGATACACACTCTACCGTCTTTATAAACGTTTGGATGGGTTATAGAAGGTGTAAACCTGAAGCTAGGTGGTGAGAAAGGGTAGTTGTCAGGAAATCTCATTTGTGATTTCAAAAAAGCACCGTGGTACTTAGAGTCAGGGTTTGGGATGTATAAGCCAATATCCCATAACCGGATATTGTCAGAGGATAGTTCGATATTGAAGCATGGTTGGGATTTAGTAAGTTCTTTTAGTTCTTTCTGTAAAATGGCTGATGCACTCATGTTGGTATATATTTAAATATTGTTATTGTTTTCAAGGTGGTATAGTGATTATCAAGGACTTTAGATGTCACGCCGAGCTTCACGTGTTTTAGTTAGATTATATTAGGGCTTGGGGTAACTATTTGATAAAAATAGTGGAATGTGATGTTTTTAGAGTTATATTTTGAATAATATTGAGCACTTTCAAGGATATCTAGCATGTATTATATTTGGAACTAAGATGATGATGGGGGTAGCTTTTATACTTTTGATGATTACAAACAGTCAAAAAGGATTCATCTAAATTTTTGTTTTTCCTGATCATCGCAAAGTTCATTTCTTTTTGGTTCGCCACTGGGGCAATTAACGCCGTGCAGGGCCACCGGTGAACGCCCCCCATTGAAACACGGGAAGGAAAGGTCCCACCTGGTGAAAAAGGGCGTGGTAGCATTTGGGGGCAAAGGGTAAATATTTAAAGTGGGAGCATACTCCCTTGTCTAACTTGATACAACTTGAAAACTGGAATGGAAGCATACAACACTAATGATCCCATATTACTAGTTAACAAATCACTTTACTGAATATTCAAATAAATCTACTAAAATATAAGCTAATGAAGGATTACGATTTAACAATAAATATACAAAAAAATACAAACTAAAACGATTACACATAAACTCCTCCCTCAGTAGCCTTGAAATAGTTGTCATACTCTGGAATACGCTTTGCCCCGGGAATCGTATTATAAACTTCAACAATGGTTTCTTCAGTGGGGCATTGCTTCACAGTAGCTATACTTATCTCTAGTGAATCTAGATCAACAACATAGTAAATTATTTTCAAAAAACTATCACCCAAAAGAGCCATTGATTCGTATCCTGAGTTCCACACGATAACATTACATGTTTTGCCATCATCAGATTTACTATCCACAAACTCCATTAGTGGCACATGAATTTCAAACCCTTGGAAATTAAAAGCAATGCTAGACTTATTAACCGTTGAACAATTCATTGGGTAGCTACCATCCTCACTTTCATCAAATCCATACTTACTAAGAAACATTTCAACAAATGAAGGTGGGAATATAGTGAATGTGGTACCAGTATCCATAACTGCAGCCACTGGAGCGTCTAAAGTTGATTTATTGATAACACCATCTTCATCAATTAGCCCCAAAGAAGACAATGTTATTGCAAGTTCGGTAACTTCACCTTGAGTATCAGTATCAACCATGGGAGCGGTATACAAAGTACCAAGAAACCTCCCTTTGTCAATAGCTCCAAACATCATGGAAGAATCGGTGGAAGCTATATCGATTGCATAAAGTGCTGTGTTCGTATACCCATTGTCAGCTAGCATGAAAGCCAAGTTTGTTTCTCTTGCAGATTCATCTAAAGGTAAACCAACTCCCAGAACATTGGCTTCTGAAGTTGAATATTGTGCGACACCAAATTTAAAATTATTAATAATGGCAGTATCAACTGTTAATGTATCTGAACCCCAGAACCCCCAAGCACCATCACCACCTGAATATTGAACACCAAAGTAAGTCAAGTTTGTTAAAAATGTATCAGACGCAACTGCATCAAAGTATGTGATTTCAGTACAATTGAGATTGCCAGCCATTGAATTATACTCGATACAGTTGTAATCCGTTCCAGACGTCACCCATAAATAACTTGAGCCAGTGTCAACTTGCACTTTCACTTCTTGATCATAAGAACCAATTTTGATTGTTGTTGAATACCAATAACTTTCATATTTGAAATCAAGTCCTTCAAAATCTCTTTTGTATAAGTGTTTGGGATTTTTTGGTGTTTTTTGTTTGGTAAGATTTGGAAGCTTGAAATATTTGGTTTTGGAAGATGCCAAAGTTGACTGGATTAATAGTAATGTTAACAGTAGTGTATTATATAGGTAGCTTCTTGTAAACATTTTTAAGCACTTGTTATTTTATTTTCCTTCAAACAAAGGTATATGGTATATACCAGTAGTCAGATTCAAAAATCAGAAATACAATCCTTTTTATATAATTTCCCGTTTGTTGGGAAACATTCAAAACTGCATATCAATTCCTAATCCGTTTGAGTTTTGTATTTTTATTGTTTCCTTCCTTGATTAAGCACAATTAATACCTGATTAGGATAGTGCATTTTAAAAGCAGAAAGCGCTATCAACTTATCCCGTCAATGCAGGGGAACAAAATCAGGAATATTGGGAAGAGAGGATAATAGTAACCAACGAGCTCCATTGAACTGTCTAAATGAGGAAATTGTTACAATCGCGAATTCTGAATTTTCAAACGAGGAACCAAAACAAAGCTTTACTATATTGATGTGATGGTTAACATGAATTCATTAATGTATAGATAGAGCAAAAGTTGTTTCTAATTATAAGCATCAACCTGAAACATTTATCAATATATATATCAGGCATATTAAACACTGAGTGGTGGCTTGTTTCAATAAAAAATCATCTAATCAGCAGTAACCTGACATCACTAATTGTATTGAGAACCTTTACGAATATATAGAAAACAGTGGTAAATTCATTGGGCTGGCGTAATGTATATCCCATAAAAAACCCAATAGTTATAATACCGCAAACTCTATAGAGCAATAGTCTATAAAATACCATATTATAAACTAAAGATTGTAAAAATAAATGTAAAAAATATGCTCCTTATCAGGGGCTCGAACCCTGGACATTTCGGTCGACTTCTGAAATATTGGAAATCCTTAAAAGCCGAACGCTCTACCAACTGAGCTAATAAGGATGGAGCACGGCATGTAATGATTTGCTAATTATATAAAACCAGTTATTTAAAACTGCTTGAAAATATTCAAAAGTATTTGAAATAACGTTCGAATCATCTCATGCCCAAAAAATGTCAAAATTCTTGCATCTAAAAATGTTGTTCAAGTCAATAACATAGACATTTACACAATTGTATTAGAAAAAGGAAAACTTTTGAAACAAGGATTAAACGGCAACCTTAAAAGATTCAAATGGTTGCAATAGAATAGCAACCCTTTCAAAAGATCAATAAACTCGCAATTGAAACATTCATTGAGAATAAGTAGTGATTTCACGACAATTGTCAACGTTAATCATAAACATAAAATACTTGAACTGCTAGACTCTTTGTTTATGAGTATTTTGGTTCACTGGATTCCTTATACTTAACACATAAAGCGCTCAACATTGAACCTTTAGCTTCATCCTTAATGTTATCAGGGTACTGTTGGACTATTAATGTCACTAGGCAGAAATATTACAATGAATGAAATCGAATTTGAAATAATAAATAGCTAGGAAAAACGTAAATTCAAATACAAGCAGAAAGAAAACTAGGGTATGAATAAGGTACACATAAAACATGCAAATACAAACAAATAGTTAACAAGAGATCATGAACTCAATAAAAAAAAAATAAAAAGAAAAAAATTGCATAGTGCAAAAAAATACAATATTCAAATTATACAGAAAAAAAAGAGACAGATAGAAAGCTGAATCATTCATCTCTAGGCTGGATATTACAACTCAACTTCCAACTTCTATCATCTTCACTAACATTAACCTGCTTCACTTTCCAAATTTCCAACATGATTAATTCTTGTAAGCATGGAATACCAGTAATATCAAACATATCAACGAAATCTGTATTATCATGAAATTTGTCGTTCAATTGATTCTTCAAATTCTTGATTGTTGCTGATCTGATTAATTCAATTTTACCATCATCGTTATAAATAGAACCAAGTTCACCAATATCCTTATATGGGATTTGCAGAGTTTGTAAATCAGCGATAATCTTTGTGATTTTAAAGTACTTATCAATATTGATTAACTTCTGGTTCAAAAACGATTTTGAATTTGTTCTATAGTTTGGATTACCATCGACAATGAATGTTAAATCTTGTAAGAACAGTGATATATATGGAACGATAGGAACATCCAAATCTTCTTCCAGATTGGAAGCTAAAAAGTCCTTCAACTTACTTCTGTAAACATGGTAGTTTTTTTCAGGGTGAATAATAGATGAAAGATATTGGAATAGATCTTTGTATTTCTCTGATAAATCATCCCAAATGCTAGTAATTCTAGAAATCAAGAAACTTTGTAATGAAGTCATAATGGAAGCCAACGAGTTAAAGTTACGTAAGTACAAACATGAAATTGCAACCTTCAGCCAACATTTCACAGCATGAACACGCTGCTTAATAGCCAAGTTTGGTTGCAAAATACTTTCAATAACATAGTCGCTCAACAAATTGGTGAATAGAACAGATCGTTGAATGTTTGGTGACAGATTCAAGTGTAACTTCTTGGAAGTGAAATTTTGGTTCAATAGTTCTTCAGCTTTAATTGAACAGAACATTTTACTTTCAATCAAGGTTAGTTGTTTGGCAATTTCTAGACCATTGAAATTCAACAAGGTAAGATCTTGATTCAAGATCTTCCAAGTTTCTTGGGAAGTCTTCCACCAAGACTCAATTAAACTTTGAGTATCCATTGGAACAAAAGTATCTGATTGAATAGTCTGACCTCTAATCCAATGGTCTTGCAACATGTTTCTATAAGAAAGATTAACCCTTTCAATAGTTTCAATATTCCTTTCGTTCAGTAACAAGCTGTTAGATCCAGAGTTTTTCAAATCGAGTGAAAGACCAATGTTCAAAGATTGTCTTGAAGTAGCCATACTGTTTCTAGTTTCAACCTTTTCTAAGTCATAAGTATCGATATCATCAAGGAATGAACTGTAGGCCTCAATTTCGTTAGTCAAACCATTAGGACCAGAGAATGAGAAAGTTGATAAATGCTTTGAAATATGCTTTCTTTGTAACTTTGGTGAAATCTTTCTTGGAATCAGTTGAGAATCGTTATCGATGTTGTTATAGTAGTTCAATCTATCCTTAATGGTTTCGACTGGTGGTTGACCAACAAGTTTAGAAGCGATTTCTAGTAATTTGAAAGCTTCAATAGGTAAGAATTCTTTAACTGCTTCATTGAAGAAGTTCAATAACGGAGCTAACAGAATGTAATCATTTCTTGGTTTCCAGTAACTTTCTAACCACAATTGGAACATTTTACAAACCAACTTTCTTCTACTCTTCATCTTGGATTCTAAGGAAGAGAACATGTTACGACCAGCAACGTTGCTCCTTTCACTTTCCAAAATAGTATCGTTAACATCAAATCTAGCAACTAACTCTTCCAACAAAACTGATCCATGAGAGAAAATTCTGAAAGTCAAAAAGAAAGTAGAAGTGAAGAAATAATCAGGTGGAGATAGTTCATCAGTTAAAAGCGCAACCAATGATCTGAATGAAGAACCCATCAACTCGTTTTGTTGACCTCTTATGATTTCATCTTCTTGATTGAATGCATCAGCAGAAGCAGGAACACTTGAAGATAAGCCTAAACCAACTAATTTACTATCAGAAGTACCGTTGCTGTTGCTGTTGCTTCCACTATCATCAAGAAATTGTTCAAATGTACCATCATTTGACATGAATGGGGTTGAATTCTTTGGTGCAATTTCAGATAGGAAATCCAAACCATCGCTGGTTAATTCCATATCACCGGAATCACCAGCTCTGAAAATTGAAAATCTCTTTGAAGCTCTGTTATTTCTAACGATAGCTAAATTATTGTCACTTTCTTCAGTAATCGCAGCAATACCACCATTTGTACCTTGTTTATGTTGCTTGACTTGAAGGTTAACATGCTTATCGGTGATCAGACCAGCAGAACATTTTTTAACAAACAGTCGTGGAGATATATGGATTCTTTGGAAATCTGGATACTTTCTAGAACTTGGGAACTCAAAATCTTTGGTGATAGCAACCAAATTCTTGATAATCTTATAAGATGATGTGACAAAACCAACCATCTTACAAGCCGAACTAATGACACCACCACCTTCCTTAGAATAGAAGTACATGTCACTAAATGGTTGTCTTTGTTGACTTGGTCTACGTGTTGATGATTTTGTAGTACCATTTCTACCCAATTTTGGGCTGCTGAAATCATTTCTCTTGATCGACCCACCAGCTTTAATATTATTTGAAATGTTTCTTCTATTGGCAACATCAACAAGAACCTTGATATTTTCATTCAATGTCAGAACAAGTGATTCAAGGTTTGAACTGTTAGAATCGAGAGTTTTGAGCTGCTCTGGTAAACCAGCATGCTGTGGAGCACCACCTCTCAAGTTTGCTGGAGCTTTATAGTCAGATGGAACAAGAGCTTTAGCAAGAGATCCAATGTAATGCAATTCAGCAACCAATAAATTAACTTGATTAGAAACATTCTCAAGAACTTGACAACCTTGAATGTTATGCTCAACTAAATCCAATCTTCCCGACATCAAAACCAAGTAACCAATCAAATAGTTATATATTTCATTGATTCTGTAAGATGCGGTAGGTGGCTGTTGTAAATAAGAAATTGGAGCTAAATTGGATGGAGAACCAATTAATAACTGCTTCTTTGATTTCTCTTCCAAATCATCACTTTCTAAACCCCAAACGTCCAAGAAAGTTATCGATTTTTGTAAAACTTGATATGTCATCAATTGTAAGTATTCAATTTTAGTGACATCAACAGTATGCAAATAATCTTTGGCTTTGAAGATTAAATCAGACCAATCTCTTAGCAACTTTTTTCTCAATTTTCTAATCATTGGCTTCTTTTGAACAACCTCACTTGTTCTTGAAATACAATCGGTTTCCTTCAACAACAATCTAATACCTAGTGTGATACCGTTAATATAGTTTATATCAAATGTATAACCTTTGAGTTCACCTTTAATGTAAACAGGCTTATTTTGAGGATTTAGTAAGAAGGTACCTGCACTTTTGAACAGTTTCTTTAATGGTTTTTTGGAAGCTGCAATCTTGGAATTACCTGTCAATTTCTTAACATTTGAATCTTTATCGATTGAAAGATCACCAAATTCTTCATCCATATCATTGATCAACGTAGCTCTGAAATAATTCATTGGAACCCAACCTCTTTTCAAAGTATTAATTAACGTAACTTCACCCCATCCAGAATCATCTAATGAATAAGTGAATGCAATATCATTTTGATTGAACGATAAACAAATAGCAGCATCATTCTCAGAGTCAAGAGTCGTGGAATCAAATGGATAAGTGGCAGTGACAAACAAAGCTGATGTATCTTCTTCATCATCGTCATAACTTAACAGTTCAGAACCACCAGCTGTACTCATATCAAAGATGTTTCTTGATGATTCAGAATTAGCCATTAATGCATCCATTGTATTGGTTGACGACTGTAATTTGGAGTTAGCCAATGAAGAACTGCTGTTTGGAATGGAAGACATGGTTTGGCTTTGAACTACTGACATTGATTTATTCCTATCGCCAACAGTTTGATACAATGGGGTTTGTCTGACTGAAATTCTTGGTTTTTTGGAATCAGTTGGACTGGTTGATTCATGACTGGTAAATCTTAAACCAGCTGGAGAAGAAGTTGATGATGAGGTTATAGGCTGGTTATTCTGTGGTTTTGTTAATGTTGTTTGAACAATTTTACCGGTTGGAATAGCAGAGGAATTTTGTGGGAAAGCAGTTATAGTAGCTGAACCATCAACTGGTAACCTGTTATCAATAACTTCTCTATCAAGAGCTGTAGTGGATGCATTAATTGGACCAGGGAATCTCATATCAGCTGGAGAATCTAGTGGATTAGTGTATATACTGGAGGCATAACTAGCATGAGCATTAATTATTGGTATTGGATTCAATTCAATCTTCAATGGACTGGTTGATTTAGATTTGCTATCAGCAACAAGAAGTTCCTCTTCTTCGGTGACTGGATAAGTGACATGATTAATAGCATTGGTACCGGTTGAAGCAGGTATTGCTTCTTCATCCTCCTCTATTTGATTCATATTAGTTGTTAAAGTAATAGTTTTGAAATTGTCTTCAGGCATGGTATAGACACTTGATGCTGTGGATTGTCTCACCGCTTGATCCTTGACTGGTGCAAGTGGAACACGTAAAGAGGATGCCGTGTGGTATGAACTGTTGGCGCTGTTTGTATTGAATATGAAGCCATTGGAATTGTTGTTGTTGGATGTTGTAATGCTATTGTTTGGAGTATAACCAACAGGTGTATATAAACTATCGTCATCGTTGTCATGTTCAACTTCAAATGAATGTGTTTCTGGAATGGAAGTCAGTTGTTGTGATGTACTTGTATCTGGGTTATACGCCCCAGAATCTCTTTCAGAGTAAATACTTGACGCTATGCTTCGATGCTTCAATTGATCATTTTCTTCGTCTGTTCTCAAAGTTGTAATCGTTGTTGCTGTTTGGATTGGAGATGAGGAATTCATGTTTAATTTTTCCAAGCTTTCAGACATCTGTTCCGAAGTGATTGAAACAGGACTAGATGGGCCATTAGCATGAGGAGATGAGGGAGCAGAAAACCCACTTGGACTGTTAGTCGTTGCAGAAGATGCAGCTATATTCAGTTTCAAAGCATTGTTAACATGGTTGTTATTTTTGAACTTGAGTTCAATTGTTTGGGTTTTTCCATCTATAATTGATTTGGATCTAACAACAGGTTCTTCTTGTTCATAATCTTCAACTTCTTCTTCTTCTTCTTCCTCTTCTTCATAAATTGGTTCATCCATTAATGGAGAGGCAGCTCTAGAGTATCTTGAAGATGAAAATCTGAAATCCTTTGAATTCAAAGGGTTTGTAAATCTCTTAGCATCTTCTAAAGTTGGAGTTTTATCCTGATCTTGGAAACTTTGAATCAATGGAACAATAGGAGTCTTTTCTAAGTCCTGAACATTGGAAGAAAAGTTTAAAGCGTATTGATCTGTATCAAGGTCTATGAAACCACTTTCAGAAACTGATGAGTCATCACCGCTGTCATTATCATCGTTACTATTGGTTCCACTTCTCAAAGACTGGTTATGAAGCTCTCTACTTAAACTTAATTCATTGGTTAAAATAGTGGCTGCTGAATTATCAACAAGTGAACTACTATCACCATCTAAAACATCCGAATCTTCAATTTTCACTTTGTTGGCTGTACTATGGTTTCCAGAAAGTCCTAATGAATCAGTTAATTTTGAACCAAGTTTAGAAATTTTATTTAAAGCAAATGATGAATGTCCGTTGGTCTCTGATGGAATATCTGGTCTTGATGATGAAACAGGTCCAAAATTCAACGGATCTGTTGAATTTTCTTCAACTTGAAAGTCGTTGGTGGATGTATTATTAGAATTACGATCTTTTTCTTCTTCAGCATCACCGTCTTTCAATTCTCCCTTCAAAAAAGAAATTGAAATACTTCTATCAATTGTACTGTCTGGTGAAGATTGAGTGGAACTTAAAAAGTTGTCAAATTTAGTTTCATCGTTGTTTTTTAATGCTTGATTTTGATTATCTTCAAAAGTTTCACTTTGTTTGACGACCCAAGAACCTGGCATTGGTGATAATTGATCAAAGATATAGTTGAAATCTTGTCTGTCTTTAGGAGTTGAAGCTGTATTATCATCTGAGTGTAAACCTGAATGTTTCAATGTTGTGGTAGTGATGGTGGTACTGTTACCGCTTTCGGTAATTTTTTGTTTCTGTTGAGTTTCTCTAGTTGGAACCGAGATTTTCAATGGAGAAGTTCCCTTCGATGTTGGGGTATCAAAATGCTGAAGCTGGTTAGAAACTGGGGTTAAGAAAGGGCCTTCTAGGAGCACAGGGGGGGGGGGTTAATTTTCGTGTTAGTATATGTACTTCATTAGGTGATTGATTGAAGGTACGGATTAAAAGACGCGTTGCAATAGTATACTTACTCTTTGGCTGAGATGCTGAGCCGATTTCAAAAGTGAATCCATCATCTGCTGGTGGATTCAAAACAGGCATTATAAATGTCGACGTGTGTAATGTATTAAGGTAACTTGATGGCAGTTTATTAAATCAGATCGAATTGAATTGGAGCTGGTACAGGGTATCCTTTATGTTTAATGAGAGAATGAAGCTTTGTTGGAGTATTGGTAACGTATCAATATAAATGGAGACAGAAGTTGAGAGGTATAAGACAATAGATAATATATACATATATATATATATATATATGATGATTAATCCAAGTTTTGAAAACAAGTCGAACTTGTATAAGTAAATAAATATCTTAGTTTATATATAATAGTTCGTTCTTTAGTTTTCTAATAGATTGGATTCCATTCCCGTACACTTTTCCCAAAAAATTCAAAAAACCATTTTTCGCGTTGACCTTTTTAAAACAATACACATACTGACCAAGTTTATTGTCTCTTCGTCTTTGTTTCCAAGCACAAAAGAAACAACACACACTAAGGGATCACAATCAATCAATCAATAAATCAATCAATCGACATTCAGGCTTATTACCTGCATATACTTTGTTCACTTGTTACCCTGAATCTTTGCTAATTCATCTTATTTTTAGAACCACTCGTTCGCCCCATTATTGTTGAAATTTGTTAAAAGCCTGGTTACCCTATTATTTTAAATTTTCGCTAATCTCAAGTGATTCATGCCATCCGTCTTCTTATGAATGTCCCGTAGCCAACATTCTCATACATACATATACCTATTTATACGTTCTACAATCCAATACTGGTACATGCATTATTAGGGGTTGGGGGGGGGGGGGTCTCACATATTAGCCACCACTAACCTTCATCACATACCATCCGTCTTATATCCTGCATCTGGTTTGCTTCCCGACTGTATCGTTGTTTGACGCGTCGCTTTTTTCTTAAATCCGTAACTGTTCCTTAATAGCACCATTTCAGCGTTAATTATTTTTACTGTTAATCAGGTAAAGTTACAGAACAGTTGTATCTATATGTATAATTGTTTGGAACCTGTTGAATTGGGAAGGGGGGGATACGGAGTATCCACATAAACATTATTTACACGCTTAAATTTGTCATAAATCTTTCTCACCTCATCTCTCATCTTTACAGGACAAAGTCAAAGTTGAACAAAAGAAAAAGAAAAAAAAAACTTACACATAGACACAAAAAACTATATAGAAATTAGCCATCACTTTATAACCTTGAACCAATCATTTACGTTCAACAACAGGTATTGGCTCATAGATATTTTCTTTATCTTTAGATTCACTTTGTTGATTTTGTTCTTGATCTTCAGAATCATTGTCTCTATTGGAGCTGCTAAGCATGTCATCTTTGTATTGGAAATGATCAGGGATAACAACCTTATTTTTCAAAAAATTGTCCTTCAATAGTTCGTTTTCTTCAGCCAACTCTTGGCTTAATTGCTCGTTTTCCATTAAAATTTTCTTCTTCATTTGTTCTTCTGTTAATGGTGTAACTTCATCACCATCATCTTCTTCTGATATCCCTTCATTGATATCGTCATCGTGTTCATTTTGAGAATTGGCTGCCTTTTCATCTCCACTTTGCTTTTCATTCAAAAGCTTGTAAAGTCTAGAGTTTTTATCACTGTACAATTCTTTGAATTTACCTTGTTCGGCAATCTTACCATCATAACCCAACACTAAAATCTCATCGCATCTTTCGATTGTTGATAATCTGTGTGCAATAGAAATAGTGGTCATTGCTTTATCACGAAGTAAATTGGATAATGTCACATTGATAGCATTTTCAGATTTAGAGTCTAATGCAGATGTAGCTTCATCCAGAATCAAAACAGGAGGATTTTTAATTAAACATCTCGCAATGGCAACTTTTTGCTTTTGACCACCGGATAATAAAGAACCTCTTGGACCAATGTTGGTAGCAAATTTGTCAGGGAACTGGTTAATAAAATCACAATCAGCTTTTGCTGCTGCCCATTCAATCATATCTGATGTCACTTTAACATTAGCAGGTAATCCATACTTGATGTTATCAGCTAATGTACCCGGCATCAAAACAGGTTCTTGTTGAACAAACCCAACTAATTGACGTAATGAATGAACAGAATAATTTGAAATATCTTCACCGTCGAAATAGATCGTACCAGAGGTTGGATTATAGAATCTCAGTAACAATGAAGCAATTGTTGATTTACCACGACCAGATGGACCCACGATACAGACATTAGAACCAGCTTTGATTTCAAATGAAACATTATCAAAAATCTTATTATTTGGTCTCGTTGGATAATAGAATGAAACGTTTTCAAATTTGATATGACCTTTGGATTCAACAATCTTGGCACCTTTGACTGATTCGATCTTTGGGTTTTTATCGATCAGTTCGAATAATCTTGAAGCGGCACCAGCACCTTTAAACAAATCAGTGTAAAAATTGGCAACACCAAAAGTGGCACTACCACAATATTCAGTATATATCAAATAAGCAGTTAAATCACCAACTGACATCAGGTTGTTCATAACTAGATGAGTACCAAAACCTAAAGTAATCAAAAATGTCACGTTACCTAAAACACCAGTTGATGCGAAAAAAGTAGCATTTGTTAAAGCATCTTTATAACTGATTTTGAAAACGTCTCTAATTTGATTATCGTATCTATGTAGTTCTTTACTTTCAGCAGTAAATGACTGAATGGTTTTAATTGAATTCAATTGTTCTTCAGCAACTTTAGTCAAGGAACCTGTAGCTTGTTGCAACTCCCTAGATATAGCTCTTATCTTCATACCGTAAATGTAAGAAGCAAATATCAATGGAGGACCAAACAAGAACAAGACAACAGATAATTTCATAGAAAGCATGAACATCATAGTGATGGAAGAACCACCAACAATGGCATGCTTGATACCATCAGACATATTTTGAGTAACTGATCTAGAAACAACGTATGCATCCGAAGATAATCTTGAAATCAAATCACCAACTTTATTCGTATCATAAAATTCCATATCTTGCCTTAATGTTTTCTTCATGATATTTGATCTTAACCGAGAAACCAATTTTTCACCAAGAACTCTCAATATAATAATTCTGCCAAATGTACAAATAGTGGACACACACAACAAACCAGCCATAATCATCAGGAAATTGTTCAATGTGAAACCATACAATCTTATACTTTCCAAGTCGTCGTAATGTCTAGTGGCATCCAATATGGCACCCGTGATCTTAGGTAATGACATCACAATTGATGCAGATATGAAAAGTAGTACAACCGCAACTGCGAATAACTTAATATCTCTTCTTGCAAGTTTCAATAGTCTGAGAACTTCACTAAATCCAGCTTGTTGTTGTTGCTCACCAGTAAGGCCAAACCATTTCTCTTTCCAAGTTCGTTTTTTAGGTCGTTGATTTTGTTCAACTTCTTGATTTGTAAGTTTCTGTTGTTCTTGTTCTGAAGTACTTTTTTTATTATTATTCTTTAACTGAGGCTCTTTATTAAACGATGTATTTGAAGGTTGGGGTAGATCATCGTTCTCACTGACTTTGGCCCGTATGCTAGATGAGTTACTGAACCATCTTATTTGAACAGCCTGTACCTGCTGTTGAATTTGTATTGCTCTTGATGCCGATGACGAAGTGTTCAAAAATCTCGAAGCTAGTTTCAAAGAACCTATTCTATGACTATATATGCTTTGCTTATGGGAAACTATCAAATTTGTGAAAAGTTTTGATGGAGTATAGATAGAGCCCCTTATTAAGGTTGATGGTGCCAATATACGGCAACTCATTATGTAAATAAATTATTGGAATGCTGTCTATATATCTGATCTTATGATAATGGTTATTATGGTGGGGGTAAAGTGACAAATTGTAGAATAAGAAAAAAAAGATCTATAAAATGAAGTTGAACTTATTGAATGTTGTATAGTAATGCTGTAATAATAATATAGTTAAATATTAGAATATTAATTTCAGGTTGAAATGAATCGTAGAAGTCTCACTAAGGATAGGTTGTTAAATTATATTTTGGCATGTAGCTTTGTTTAACCAGTTTTTTTCACTTCCTTTGTTTTTCCGACTATAAACTTGAATTTCTTCGCCAGGATGGTTGGTGTATCTAAGGTGATTATGTTACAATCTTGGAAAATTAAGGTGTGATTTAATTAATAGAGAAGGGGTATTTGTGATATAAAACCTGTCTGTCTCTTAAATACCCTCTGTGACATCCAGATTGATGAAGGAAACTATCTCCCTTGCATCATTTTTGAAGCTCAGTAACCTACGGACACGATTCAACGAAGAGGAAATTCTGAATGGGGAAAATTGTGGCGTAAACGGATAGTCGAACCCGGTTTTCGGGAACCTGAAAATGGAGCGCATTATGTGGCTAGAATCGTGATGGTGCAAGCTGATTGGCCGAGAGCAGAAAAGGGATAAAGGTTTACCGGTTGTTTGTTACTGTTTTATACTTAAATCTAGATAAAGTGAACTGTATTCTTCGGAATATAAAGTAGACGTGATGCATGCATCAGTCTCATAAAACCAACCATAACAAGCACGCCCAAAATAACAATAATAATAATATAGGAATCATATAGAAAAAAAGAAACACAAATTCATATCATAAACCTTTTGTAAAGCTATTTTTTTTTAACAGGTTGTATTAAACAAAAATCAATAAAACAACAGGAACACACAAAAATCAATGAATGACTGTCTATAGGAATAAATAATTTAACTCAACCTTGAAGAAAAGAAAAAACCATATGGTGATATAGGTGATAATATGGATCAATTGATTTTTATATCAGAAAAAAAAACATGTTATATTGTCATCATTGTATTATAAGTTAAAAATCGTAATAGGTAAGAAGTAAAACAACTTTTAAATCTAAGCAGATTTGCCTAAGGTCAGTGTTTCGGTTGACTTAACAACACCGTTTTCTAATTGTTGAACTTTAGCTTCAGTGAAAAATCTCTTTTCAGCAACAACCTTTAATTCTGGCTTTAAAGATTTTTGAACAGTTCTAGCAGCAATTGCCATGTATTTGTTGATACTGTTTCCAAATGAGGTGGAATGTGTTAGTATTTTCAAAACGTGTTTTTGGGGTAAAGATCCATGTTAAAGATGGCATTTAACGGGCAAGGAAGGAAGTAAAGCATCTGAGAAACTTGGTGTGGAGATTGTGAAGTACTTACGAGAAACCAGCCTTTTGCCAAGCAGACATTTTGATGATATATATTACAGGTAATTGATAGTAGGTTCCAAAGAAGAGTCAATGATATGTGTAATGATGAACAGTTGAATTGATATACCTCTTGATATGCTGTTAAGATCTAGTCTCAGTGTCTCTCTCACTCATTATTGGAAGGGAAGCGAATAGGAAACAGAATGAAAATGAAGAGAGAACATTTATTGAGGGCTGCTTAACCACTTGAAAAGATTCAAATTGTTTTTACCCGGAAGATCGGTTTAGCTGTTAATTGCGTCGATTTATTACATTGCGTCTGCGTCTGTTGGTTTGATCGATATCAATTTTTTTTTACTAAAACTTGAATACTATTCATAGGCAACTAGGATAATTCAATAAGGATAAATACAAGAATTACACTATCAGACAGTTGCATAAACACCAAATACCTATATCAGAGGCAACCAGTACTGTTTTTACGGTGACTATAAAAGAAACCTCCTGGAAAAAGAAGAAAATGAGTGTTTCAAGGGATCATTACTACAGACTAGCTTCTGATTTGGAGTCTGAAAGAATCTCCACCGCAGCTACTTTGATCAAAGAATTAACCCTTGCTGATTCAACCAAAGAATGGAATTATGCACTAGATAGATTAATCAAAGGTTTGTCATCTTCCAGAGACTCTGCTAGAATAGGGTTTTCCATGTGCTTGGGTGAGGTGCTTGCCATTTTGATGTCAGAAAAGAAATTGTTTGACGTTGACGGTTACCTCCTTGATTTGAGTACTAAACTGAAACAATCTGTTCCGAAAAACAACGGTAAGAACGAGAGATCTATTTTATTTGGTGAATTGTTTGGTTTGCAATCATTGTTGAACTCAGGTGTTATCTCTTCTGATCTTAAGAACGGTGAATTCGAAAGCTACTCTAAAGTTCTAACAAAATTGATTGATCTATCACTAACCAAATCTTGGATCAGAGAAACTTGTTTTGCTACTATTTTCAGATCTTTGTTACAATTTCAAATCCCAAACCAATCCAAGTTTGAACCAATTTTGGTCAAATTGTTAGAACAAGTTGAACTAGCTGGTTTGACGTTGAGTACAGAAGGTTTGCTGATTTACCTAAGTATACCTCTTCAAAAGAGAGTCGATATTTCTTCCAAGGCCAACATCACGCAGTGGAAGAATGGTAACCCTCTATCAAAAGGAAACCTATTGTTAGTTTCCAAGATTTTGAAAGATGTCGATGTTGTTTCAGCTGGTCTTGATGATGAATCAGGAAATAAAAAGAAGAAAGGTAGCTGGTCACCAACTTTACACTTTTTGTGGACCCCATTATTAAATGAGTTAATTAACAGCCCTGCAACGCTAAATAATACCAGTAACTTAAGTGAAAGAAAGAACAAAAAACAGAAAACATCCAGTAAAAAAGAAGAAGTTGAATTAATAACTTTAAATGATTTCTGGAAAGCTTGTATTGATGATCAATTTTTTGCCGGTTCCGCATCACCAGAAAGAAAATATAGAGGATTTGAAGTTTTTAATAAAGTTTTTGAATTCCCTTCACTATCGTCACAACAAATTGAAATTGTCATGTCTCCAAATTTAATGAGAACTTTGATTAACCAAAGTTCAGGCAGTGATAGATTATTGAACAAGTTGGCAAAATCAACCTTAAATAAGTTGATTGCCACATGTGTTAGCAACCAACATAGAATTTTACCAGTGTTGAAACATTTAATAAATATTTCCATCAACTTTGATAAATTAACCAAAACCAAAACAACCCACGATGTTATGTTAGCTGCCAACAATGATGAAGTTATCCTTGAAATCGTTAAATATCTAATCTCTTTAGAAAACATTATAGACCAGGACATTATCAAATATCAATTGTTTGCTCTTGATGCCTTGCTACATTTATTGAGATCAAAAAAGACTAGTATTAAAGATGTGACTATCTATGAACTTGTGTTGGAATATCTAACCATTCATGCATTTATGAAAACATCAGATGACGTTAAGTTCACTGATAGAATGTCAGAATTATCATTAGAAAGATTATACTCTGTTTTGTCAGAGGTCATGTCCACTAATATTGTGAGAGAGGATAAGTCATCTTGGCCATACTTCGTTTTGAACAAAGTTATTGAAAAGGATATTTCTGAAGAAGGCGAAGGTGAAAAACAATTTGAATTAAGAAACAAATTTGAAGGAGAATTGAATGAATTGAAACTAGAAGCCATTGAGATTCTTGAAGCTATTGCTGCTTTGAAATCAACTGGTGACGTTGATGCTAAATTGCTAACTTGTTTTGAAGTGTTATTCTCCATCACAATGTTACAATTATATTCAGGAGATGAAGAATCCGCTTCTATTATTTCTGAATTAAAGTTAACATTCGAAGAAAATTCCGAAGCGTTGGCTAGTGATGAACCTCAATTAGTTGACGCTTTAATTGAATTGATGCTTTCTTATGTTTCGCAAAAATCTTCTTTGATGAAGAGAATTTCAATGATTATTTGGGAAAATTTGATCGAAAAAGTTGGGGATGACCAATTAGGCAGATTATTCGAAGTTTTGTTGAGTAAAGAAAACAAAGAGGGTCAAGACAAATTGTTCAATACCGGTGGAGATGGCGAATTAGAAGGGGAAGACGACGAAGACGACGATCACAGGCACCTTGAACATGACTCTGATGAAGATGAAGATATGGATGATGAATCAAGTTCTGATTCTGATTCTGAGAATGATAGCCCCGACGAAGATGAACAAGAAGATAAGAAAAAGAAACTGGATGAGGTTGACAAGAATACAAACATTGCCTTAGCAAAAGCACTAGGTATTCCAACATCTGAAGGTGAACTAGAAGCCAACGATTCCAAGGCCGTTTCATCCGATTCAGATTCTTCGTCAGACGAAGGTAAAGATGTCGATGATAATGACGATGATAATGGCGACGAATACGAGTCTGATGTCGAATCTATGTCTGATGAACAAATGATGGCTATTGACTCCACATTGTCACACATTTTCAAACAACGTAGAGATGCCTTGTCGGGACTAGAATCTAAATCTGGAAACCAAAGAAAACAAGAAGTTGCCGATGCCAAAGAAATGATGATTTTCTTTAAAAATAGGGTTTTGGATTTACTTGAAGTTTACCACATTAAGAGACAAACGCATATATCTAACGTTGATATTGTGATAACATTATTGGATTTAATGGACCTAACATTGGAAAAGCACGTTGGTGAAAAAGCACATAAACTGATTAAGAAGATCGCAAAGAACACTGTTTTGTTTGAAGACGAAGCTACTGAAGACGATAAGAATAAGCTATTGTCAAAGTTGACACAAGTTCACGAAAAAGCTGCCACAAAATCCAAATTCCAAGCTCATTCTCTAGCTTGTAATCAGGTGTCCCTATTCATTGTGAAAAGTATCGTCAAAGCATTCGGCAACGAATCTATCGAATCAGTTTTAGATGTTTATTCGACTAGTTTAACCAAATGGGCCTGTGATAAAAATAATAAGATCGTTAGTGGGTTATACTTTGATCTAATCAACTGGTTAAATTCAAAGAGACAACAAAACTGAATAAAACGAAGACGATGAATTCAAAAAAAAGGTTGGATTGAAATCTAACCGCTTCTTAACATAAATATACTGTATTTATAGATGTCACTTACTCTGATATATAAAATATACTGTTTTGCGTTTTCTTTTCAAAAACTGTGTGATCATCCTTCAAAAGGATGATCAGTCAAAATTAATTATAAGACCTGTTATACAAACTAAGTAAACTATGTACATATGATATGATAACAGTATTAGCACAATACAAAGAGACACAAAAACACACTGATCAATTCTTTTTGGAATTCGTCTTTGCTTCTTTGTACTTGACATCCTGTCTACTATTGACCCTTCCCAAGAAATCCTGTTGATCCAAATAACCACCTTTATTCTTAAACTTCAACTCTTCATTGATGTTACTCTTATCCAAATAAGTTGCCCAATCCAACCTTGATTTTTCCAAAGTTGATAGCTTTGTACTTGATGTGTTGTTTATCACAGCATCTAACAAACTTGCCCTCTTTCTCTTTGGAGGTCTCTTTTTAAGTGGTTGTGTAGGTTGCTCGACTTGCTGTTGTTCAATGGATGATGATTTATCCGCTTGCAGTTTGGTAGAATTAAAATAGGCCTTAGCCTCTTCGGAGTTGGCATTCACCCACTTTTCTTCAACGATTGTTTCACCTGCAAACTCGTAAGTTCTTTTGATCTTAATCTTTTCGTCAGCCAAGTCTGTTGCTAACGAAGATGATGGCGTTGCGCCTCTGTTTTCAGTGGTTGTGGTTGTGTTTGTGCTTGTGCTTGCTTGAATATCCGTGTTTTTTGTGTTACTCTCTGATTTGTTTTGTAAATTTTGTTTTGGTTTGTCTGCTTCCTTGATTGGTTTCTTTGTGGTGTTCATCGAGGCCCAGATTGAATCCAGATCAAGTGACGATGATTTATTTGCCTTTTCATTGATCTTGAAGGTCTTTTCAGTTTGTTCCTCCTCCAATCTCTGTCTTCTGGTCTTGATCAACCCACCTTCACCAGATTCTATCTTGGCATACTGATTAAATTGTGCTTTGTCTTCTGTTTCATCGGCAAAATCATCATCATCATACTCGTCAACGTCATCGCCTTCTGTGTCTTCGTTTGACTTACCCTTTGGTTTTGTTGGATCGTAGTCTTCGTCTTCAGACTCATTGTAATCGTCTTCTCCTTCACCAGACTGTGGGTTTACTGGCCTCTTGCCTAGCTCTTCATCTTGCTTCATTCTGGTGCTTTATACTTGATGCTGTATTAAATGTCTCTAGATACCGACCGTAGGTAATTAATTTCAAATCAACTACACGTCTTTTTAGACAGTGAGCTCATTTCAAAAAAATGCGCCGTCGGCACTTTAAACGATTTTTCGCAACTTTTCATTCTCGCACTTTTCTCTCCTTTAGACTGATATCCGTTTTTTTGAATGGGTGTCAACAGCAGCCAATGCTAGTTCACCTTTTTAGAGACAAGAGAAGGGAGCAATAGGATCCATTGAATACCAATAGAACCATTTTCGTCTTTGAACACACAGGCAAGTCCACACAGTCCAATTGTACAAGTACCGTTTACCATGTTGAAGAGAAAGAACGAAGAAAGCGAGAGCAATACAGCAAAGAGAGTTGCCTTAGATAGCGAAGTGGTGGAACAAAAAGATGTTCAAGAAGATAAACAAAAAACTTCAGCTTCAGTGAATAAAACTTCTGAGGAGGAGGAAGATGTCAAAAATGAAGATGTTCAAATGAAAGATGTGGATGGTAATAAAAAGTCAGGTCCAATCAGTTCTCACAAGGTTCACAACGACGACCCAACTTATGTCCACTTCAGAATGTTATGTACAGTTAGTGAAACTGCTACCATTGTGGGCAAAGGTGGAGAAACTATCAATAGAATCAAGGAAATGTCTAGTGCTAGAATCAATGCCAGTGATAATTTGAAAGGTATCCCGGAAAGAATCATCAGTGTAAGAGGTCCTTCAGAACACGTTGCTAAAGCATTTGGGTTGATTGTCAGAATCATCTTGGAAGAACCTTTAGATCAATCGTCATCTTTGGAATCAAAACAATTGAATTTAAGACTTTTGTTTCCGCATACAGTTATGGGTTATATCATTGGTAAGAAGGGTGCCAAATTTAGAGAAATTGAGGAAAATTCAGCTGCTGCTTTGAAGGCCAATGAT
Organism: Ogataea salicorniae; assembly: GCA_030557545.1. NCBI lineage: Eukaryota > Fungi > Ascomycota > Pichiomycetes > Pichiales > Pichiaceae > Ogataea > Ogataea salicorniae. Next base: position 86,859 of record JAKTPI010000019.1, read on the forward strand.
CAAATTTTACCAGCTTCAACTGATAGAATTTTAAACATAAACGGTGTGGCCGATGCCATTCATATTGCTACATACTACGTTGCTTCTACTATTCTTGAACACAAGGCTCAAATGACTAAAGCAATTTACTACAATCCAGCTAATTTCACTCAAGCCAACACCCAAGTTCCAAACGGACCCGCTGCAGCCTCTTTACCTTTGGGACCGGGCACTCACCAAAACAACAACAATAATAATAACGGCAACAATCATAACAACAACCATAATAATAACCGTCACCAGTTCCAACAACAAGGGTTTATGATGGGTATGCCACCAATGATGCAAATGTACGGACAGATGGCCCCACCTTCCGGACTACCTTCGGGACTCCCTTCAGGACCAGCGAACTCCAAGAATAACAATCAAAGTAACATGCCAATGCAACATCATATGGCTCCATATATGCTGGGACAACAGTTCCCACAATACGCTGGTGCTGCAGGAAATGCTTCCCCACAAGAGAAAGTTGATTACTACGTCCCACAGAACCACATTGGATTGGTTATTGGTAAAGGTGGTAAGAACTTGAAAGATATGCGTGCTGCCACTGGTGTTTACGTCAAGGTTAACGATGAAGTCCCTGGCGCTACTGAGAGAAAGTTGACTTTAAACGGTACTAGTTTTGGTATCAACAATGCGATTATGATGATCAACAACAAAATTGAAAACGAAAAGGCTAGACAATTGAGAGAAGCTAGAAATTCTGAAAGTGGTGGAAGTAGTACCAACAGCTCTGCTCTTGATACAAAAAAATCTGAAGAGTCGACATCAGCAAGCAGTGGCGATAAGATGGCTGAAGACAGTTGAACAAATATTTGATTTCTCATTGTTTTTTTTCTTCTCTGTTGGGCATCCATGATCTTTTGAGTGTGTTTTTTGTTGTCTCATATGGTTCTGATTTTGTTGTGTATATGTGGTTTTTTATTCTTTTTTTGTTATTATTGCTAATATTTTGATGTTTGTATTTGAGGTACATCATACATTTTTTTTTATGTATTTTTTCTTTTGTACCTGTTTGTATGTCTTTACTTTTATTTTATTATATTTTTATCTTTTATCTTCCTATGAACTTGTTTTCCATATTGGTGTTTTTTGCTTCTCCTTCGTTATCCACTTTACTACTGTTATTACTATACATCCCCATTTCCTTTCCCTCTTGTCCATTATCTTGTCATTTACTTTTGCTTATTTTGCCCTTTTTCTCCCGTTTTGCTCTTTTTCTCTTGCATTCTTCTCATCATGTACTTTTAGAATCCGTTCTGTACTTTTTACTTTTCTAGAAAACTCATCATCGTCTTCCCTTCGTTTTGAATATACTCTCTACAAAGTTTGGTGCATAGCATACTTATCCCTCTATAATTATCCGCAATTCGGTTAATAAACGTAACGAAGTGCTGGAGTATATATTTTGTTCATTCACAAGCTTTGTACAAAATGACATCTATAATGTTTTGGGTATACTATAAAAACAAGAATAGCTCATAAATGAGGAACTCCAAAACCGGTCAGCAGCATGTTGAAAACACTGAACAAACCTTCGCCCAACACCAATCCACTACTGAAAATAATCAACTTAACCTTTTCATCAGAACCCCCTGTTCCATTTGTACCTTTAGTTGAGGTAACTTTTCTCATCCAAAAGTAAGAAATAACACCACCAATGAAACGTGCTAAAGTGAAAGAAGGTACGTTGTAAATGCCAATACCAACTGGAACACCGCTAGGTATATATATCAAATACTTGAACCACTTGGAATCTTTGGTGATAATATTTTTCAACAATGAAATAACACCAAATAACACTCCGAAAAAGATTGAAAATTCATAAACATAAGGAGGTAACCCGGATCCATTAACCAATCTTGCACAATCAATCCAAATGATGGCTGTTGGGATCTTAAATATTTTACCAGGGATTTCATACAGACTATTGTAAACTTTATACATAATTGCACTTAATCCAATGGAAAAGACAGAACCATATATTTGTGCCACAAATTGTGCTTTCGGTGAAGCACCTAACAGATATCCAGTTTTCAAATCCTGTAACAAGTCACCAGCTTGTTGTGTGGCAGCTTCTGAAATGGCACCACTTATCAAATTAATCAAGATGGCACCTGGCTGATTCTTCGGTATTATCAATGCAAATATTAGTTGTGATAATTTACCAATACCACTCACTGGGTTCAAATCCGTTTGTCCAAGCGCCTTAACACCAAGAACAGAAAGAATCAAAGAAAGTACAATAGCAACTACGATTGAATAAATTGGAACAATTGGACCAAAAACCAATCTTGTGGTCACAACACACATCCACGAAGAAAAGACAAGACCAATAATGATGGATTTATTGGACAGTTGATACTTCTTATCAATATCATTGCATCTAGAGGCATTACTGAAAGTATCCGAGTCGTCGGTAACATTAATTCTTTCAGTATGCTGTTCTACATGGTAAGCACTGCTTGTAACATCTTCATCTGAAGGAACACTGTTATCATCGTCAATTAAACGGCGGGACTCCGAACGATTACTGTGTCTTCTTGATGGGTTGGTAGCTTCAACCCCTGTTTGTCCGCTGTAAGTTTTATAGTATGCAATAATACCTTGCACAGTTAGAACCAATAAAGACACTATTGAATCGCTAATCATGATACTTAAACTGATCCACATGATCCAGCCTTCACCACCTTCAATCCAATCATCCACTTTACCCGGTGCCCAAGCAACGTTCTTTGCTAATGGACATAAAATACACCATCCCAAAATCATACCAAACATCATATAAGAAGTTGTCGCTAAACCCATAATTATACCTTGACCCACGTATGCTGGGGATGGTTGGAAGTTTAGCAAATATTCATTGGAAAGGAATGATCCAAATAACGGGATGGATTTGATTTGTGGGATGAAATATGAAATGACAGTGTATACTGATGAAATTGATGATGTTATTGTGAGAAGTTTGATATTAGTTTGATATGATTCGATTTGTTGCAGTTTACATAAATCTTGGGATTCGATGATTGTCAGATTATTTGGATGGTCCGGAATTGCATTGCTAGCATTTTCGTTACCTGTGATTGTTGTTGCAGGTGGTGTATATGTATCCATTGAATCTATACTAACATCATTATTACCATGTAATTCTATTTTCTTGGTAATATTTTTATTATTATTATTGTCAACATATTCTTCGCTATCACTTTCGGCGTCGATGTTGATACTGGTACCATGGAAAACAGCAATCAAAGTAGCAGTGGCACTTCCACTTGGAAACGGTAACTTTTCTTTAATAATGAACTGTTTTCTTAATGGAATAGCAAAAAAGACACCAAAGAAAGCTAACCCTAAAGACCAAGTGATAAGTTTCCAAATTGGTTTAAGGTCGATACCATTAGCGTATCCGCTCTCTTCATCGGTCATCAATTTCTCAATGGCCGGGATTATCCCAACAAACCCATATGATAACGGTCCTGTAGCAACAGCAACAGAAACTGACTGCACAAAGACATTCTCAACATCAGTGAATGGGATATCTAAATGTGATTGTAGTGTTTTAAAAACTGAAAATCCGAGAAGTGCCGAGGGCAAAGACATCATTGAAACCCAACCTGTTTGTAAACCAAATTGAAAGTTGGACATGAGGATAATGGAACCAATAGCTAGACCGGCTAAAGTTGAACGGAGAGTGACTTGTGGTAGTTCTGCTTTTAAAGACATTGGGATATCATTAGGGAGTTTTGTGATCACCGGCATTTATATTGTTATTATGTTGAAAAGTTTTATTAATAGATGCTGCCTTTTCGTCGGGTATTGCTGTGTAATTTCTTATTTTTTCTTCAAGGATTAGAAATGATAAAATGTACAATACTCAGGATGGTTGATGATTTAAAAATTAAGGAAAAAGAACGAAGCAAGTATTGGTTTGATTTGATTTGATTTAGTCTGGATCTGGATCTGGATCTGGATCTGGATCTTTTGTCGAGGCTACCTAGCTTGTGAATCAATAAAGCACGGAGTTATGAACGATTTCAGGAAAAAGTTGGAGTTTTCTGCCCCACTTAGAATGTTATTTTACGGAACTTTGTAGCTGTGGGATGGAGAACTGTTAAAGAATACTGTGATTGGACCTGGAGAGAAAAAATAGCTGGTTAACTTTAAGAAACCTCCAAATGATGACAATTAATCAGCTGAAAAGTGATAAATCAAAGAATTTGTCGAAAAAAAGCCGCCCACAAGAAAAACGGCAAACTCTTTCCTCTTTGGGAAATGAGGAGCGCAAGTCTCCTGTGCCACATAATTACAAATTCCCAGCCACAATCACAACCCCAGAAAGTGTCTAGGGAAGAAAATCAACGAAGTATAGAGCAATTGTTAAACCAAACAAACAAACAAACACAAAACTGTTACACAATAATGAAACATAAATCCATTCAAAACATAACAAAAAACAATAGTAAATGAAAAAAAAAAATATTATAAAAGCGACAGAGTCATAAAACATGTAGCCATAAATATATACAAAGTAAGAAAACTTACTCGAATAAAAGGTACTTTAAAATATCGCTCAAAGTAATAACACCAATCAACTTCCCACTTTCATCAACAATAAACAATCTATGTAATCTTGATTTCCTTATAGTTTCTAAAATGACGCACAAGTTATCGTTCAAAGTGCATGTGTAAACACCTTCAAAATCGTCAGATCTCTTCATCAAAGCTTCACCAACACTTAGCGATAAGTCAGCGTACATACCACCTTTAATCAAAGAAAGAACATCGACAGCTTCGTAAACATTAATCAACTTATCTTGATCATCCACAATAGGCACAGAACTGACTGATTGAGAAATTAATAGATGGATAACGTCCATAACAGGAGTTTCTAGTTTAACAGCAGATAGGTTCTTGGTTGTACCAAGATTCACTTCGCTCAATGGTTGTAACAATATTTTGGTTTCTCTACAATTCATACTAACAAACTTCAAGATTCTGTATTGAGTCAACACTGAAACAACAATTTCTCTGTGAGTCTTTTCATCTTCATCAATCAATGGAATTCTTCTAGCTGAACTTTCAATCATTTTAACACAAGCTTCATATAAGGATTTGAATGGATGGATAGAGATAGTTTCCAACTGTGGAGCACCAATGGCTTTTTCAACATCTCTTAATCCGTTTAATGTCAAGTTATCAACAAATTGGAATTGATCAGGATTTTGGGAATAGTATTGAATAACGTTAATGAAGTCACTTGAAGTCAACAAACCAGCAAATCTTGAAGTTTTACTGTTCCATAATGGTGCAGAAACAATACTGTTTTGTAGTAGAATATTTAAAGCTCTTTTCACCAATAAAGAAGTTTCAAAAACAATTAATCTATAGGAGACAGGAAGCACGTCAAAAGAGTTTTTACTTTGTAAAAATGATCTAATTGCCTTCAATCCAATCTGCTGGTCTTTTCTTATTTGCTCAATTGACAAGTTTGGCAGCAGAGAATGATGCTGACTACTTGATGCCTGTGTCATTGGAATGGAGCTCATGGTTGTATTTAGTTTTGATATTTCCCTGTCTTTTTGGGTTCAAATGTTTATTTACTAAGGAAAGGCCAGTGTTTATGAGTAGGACTTGAAGGGTGCGTGCCTTTGTGTTTCTTTTTTTTTTTTTGGTGTTGTTAAAAAAAAATGACAAGAGGTGTTGATGGTGAATTGATTTGACTCGAAAAATATATTATTCTTCAAAAGCAATGATTACTGGTAGATAAAATATTCAAAAGGCTGCATTTGAGTGTTTAGAGATGATGATGAAATGGAATTGACGAACGAGAGAGAGGGAATACAATTTTGGAATTTTTGGAATTATTGGGCAGTGTACGAAGAATGGCAGATTGCTGAAGAGTGTGGATTTGATTGAATAATACATATTATATCTACATGATGATGATGATGATTATGATGGTATCCCTTTTATCTACATTGTGGGTACACCATTGCCACTAAGAATTGCAACATCAATGTCCTTTTCACATACAGACTTTGACCCCTACACAGATCTTCCCCCTACCGACGAGCAGGCTGTCACTGCTGTCATTCTCGGAAAATCACAGGAGTCTCACCATACTCCAGACCAATTAATTGATGATGACTCCCTGGACGTCCCCGTTCCACCTGAACAGTTTCAATATATAGATCCATCTGATAATATACCAAATACAAATTTTGATAACTTACAAGATCAAAAACCAGCAAGTACTTTTCAAAATGAAGCGACTAAAATGGAAACAAAGAGCCCTGAAAATACCCAGACAACAAGCTTTTCAACGACTCCCATGTCTGCCTCAAATGCTCATATGTATGCCCAAATCAAACTTCAGCAAGAACAATTACAACAGCAACAAAAACAAAGAGAACTTCAGTTACAGCAACAGCAACAACAAAGGCAACAACAACAATTACGTTTCCAGCAACAGTTGCAGCAAATGCAACAACAACAACAACAACATTCACAACAACATTCACGACAGCAACAACAATCCCAATCTCAGCAACAATCACAACGGCCTCAAGAAGTGGATGAGAATGGTATCCCTGTTGATATGGTGAAAGCTATGAATTATATTTTAGAGTCTCCCGAAGAGTACAAAGAAGTAGACTTATCAGAAAGATTACTTCGGGCCAAACAAGAAGAAGATGAAGGTGTTCAACAAGACAGTGATTTTGAAGGTGAAGATTTTGAAGACCTACTAGAAATGTTTGAGATTGACCCTGAAGAAATTTCCCTTGATTTGAACCTCAATGAAAGACAACAACTTTTAATAGAAGGAATGGATAATGAGCAATTGAGTAGGTATGAATTTTTCCGTAGAACGAATTTGAACACCAATGGTATTAAAAGATTAGTTAACAATTCAGTTGGTCAAACAATCAGTAACGATTTTGCTAAAATTATTGCCGGTGTGGGGAAAGTGTTTGTTGGGGAGATTGTTGAAAAGGCTAAAGAGGTCCAAAGAAAACAAAATGAAGCTAAGGTGTTAGAACAATTGGAATATAAGAGAAATCTAAGAAAATATGAAGTTGAAGTTGAAACTTACAATAAAGAAATTAAAAGAAGGAAATTGAACAATGAATCAACAATGGATGATTTGCCTGACATCTCCACAATTACCAAACCTACTCCTCCAGCCTTTCTAGAATTGAACAGTTCATCATCTGATAGTAACAATAGTTCAACCGGTAATAATTCTGGATCATCCTCTTCAAATAATGCTGTTTCTTTTAATGGGTTTAGAATCACGATACCCGATACTTCAACTCAATTGTCACCTGATCATATTAGAGAAGCGTGGAGATTATACCAAGAAGAGAACAATACCGTTGTTCAAGGTAGATGGAGACAGCAAGGCGGTGGTAATGGGTGGATGTTTAGATAACGTCTCTAATATTTGTATGAGTGTGTACTTTTCAGACAGATAAAAAAGTGTATTAATAGAATAAAAACGACATGTGCTCTTTTAACAGATAAGAATTTTGATATAAAGCATACATAAACGCCATCTATAGAAATAAAAATAAGATAAAACAATAAGTGACAATAAGTGACAATAATAGCAGCAAAAAAAAAAAAAAAAGAAGGTAAAAACTGAAACGAGGTACGTGGTTAAAGCGAGAAAAAGAACAGTGGATAAATAAGTTCTATAAAGATTCATGGAGAGAATAAAATTTTGACATGTTTTTCTTTATGGTTGACCAACTCATCGAAACCAAGTTTAACACCATCTTTTAATTTAATTTTAGAAGAAATTAAAGATTCAACTTCCTTAATTGGAATCAAACCTGCTTCAAAAGCAGCAACACATTCTTCGAAATCACTTTTAACAAAACAAATTGAACCAGTAACCAATTTCTCAGAGAATGTAATATGCATTGGCTCGTAGCTAACTTCCTTTTTAGTGAAAATACCAACATTAGTGGCAATACCACGAACAGTCAATGCCTTGAAACTTGTTTCAAAAGTAGCTGGAACACCAGAACAATCATAAGATCTATTGAAACCATGACTAGTTGGTGACATTTCTTTTAATATTTCAACACACTCTTCTGTGGTCTTTCCTGTTGGATCGAAAACGTCAACACCTAGTGAAGCTGCTAATTCTCTTCTAATAGCAGAAGGTTCACTAACAACAATCTTACCCGCCTTCTGGCCTTTCAAAGCAAAGATTGTAGAAAGACCAATTGGACCACCACCCAAAATCAAAGCAGAGTCACCTTCTTCTAATCTGGAAACTTTAACCGCATGCCATGAAACAGCAATTGGTTGAATTAATGCAGCAACGTCCATTGGAATTTTGGAGTCATCGAATTTAATCAACTTAGTGTCAGAAGTAACAAGGTATTCTGCTAATCCACCGTTATGGAAACCTAAACCTGTTAAACCTAGGTAATCACAAGCGTTGTAATGGCCTAATTGACAAGCTTCACAGTTAGCTTTATCTTTACGTGGAGACTCTGGGAATCTATCCTTATCTAAACAAGTTCCTGTAACTTCAACGACAACTTTATCGCCAACTTTGAATTTAGTAACATCAGCGCCAACTTCAAGGACTTCAGCAGATATTTCATGGCCTAACACTAAACCAATTGATAAGTTCATACCAGAGATTTCATGTCCATCTTTCTTGAAAAAAATTGGACCATCGACGTATTCTTTTAAGTCAGAACCACAGATACCGGTGTAGTGGACTTTTAGTTTAACTTCGGATGGTTTTGCAATTTGAGGTTCTGGGTAGTTTTCGGTATATCTAATATCTCCTCTGTCGTGATAAACAATAGCTTTCATTGTGGATTGGTGTTATGTATATCTGTTTTTTTTTTTAATTTTCTGTTTGATTGTTGCTGGTTTATTCCAAATAGATAATCAATGTATTAATATATACGTTTGAAATAGAGAGATGAGATGGATAGAAATGTTTAAGCGGTATAATTGTTTATCGTAAATGCAAATTAAGTGGAAGATAAGATTTCAGATATCAACGATGAACCAAGATAATAGGAAAGTGTTGTCAACCGATATTTGGAGATGTGTTGTGTTGATGGAGCGGAATAGATTATGGATTCTTATTGGCTCAACAGTTTAATAATAATACACCTGTGGAAAGTTGTAAGGGGCGCGCTTCTGTGTATAATGAATGAGCTGGATTGATTGTATTGAGCAAGTGACAATTTCCTCAGAAGGATTTATGTATGTGTCTAGAGTGTGTGTGTGTAGTCCATGTACTACATAATAAAGATAAAGATAAACCTAGTTTGATTGAAATTGGATTTTAAAGTACATTTCAAACCTCATCAATTGTTCTACACTTCATTTTTATTGTACACATGAAGGAAGATCTGTAAGTGCTATAGCCTCTCTCTCTATTAATAGATAGATGGAAGTCACCACCGAGCGAAATCTAAAAAAAAAAAAGACAGACATGTCGTCCTCTCTCTCTAACACACACACACACACACAGTTTTCAACCGAAAACCAAATGGCGGGAAGTTGGTCTATCAATACTTGTGACAGTAAAATGGTCTTTGGTCTTACTTAGTGTTAGCAACAGGTCGATTCGAAATGGATAGGCTATTTGTTGGCCAGAGACTGTTGGTATGACAAAAAAAGGACATCAACATCCAAAGGAAGGAAATGTTCTCAACAATTCGGTGATAAAGGTTGTCCTTTTTGGAAAAATGTGAAATTGACACATGTTTCTTTATCTCCGTTGTGCTTCCATCCAGAGCCGGGCTGATTAGCACGGCTGAGACAGAACTCCATGGCCCGTCTTTTAAAAAAATCCCACGCCTGATTTCTCTGGTTTTTCTAGCCGGTGCAAAGAAATCCGCTGATTGGTCTTTTTCCCCTCCTTTATTTTCAACTATAAAAGGACCACGTTCCCCCCAATTGTTTCTATCTTAACTGTTACTACCGTCCTCTATATCTAATTCTTTTCTTTATCCATTTAAAAATCAGTTTTTTTTACGATTTGTCCTATACAGTCAATTAAAAACTATTCCCCTCCCCTTTGAATTTTATTTTCCCTTTCCCCAAAAAAAAAATGGCTCCTTCCAAGACTTCCGACAAGATTACTTTCTCTTTGAACTGGACTCCGGAACCATATCACATTCCTATTTTCCTTGCTCAATCTAAAGGTTACTTTAAAGAGCAAGGTCTTGACATTGCCATCATGGAACCATCCAACCCTTCTGATGTTACCGAACTAATTGGTTCAGGTAAAGTTGACATGGGTTTGAAGGCCATGATCCACACTTTAGCTGCCAAAGCCCGTGGTTGGAACGTCACTTCAATTGGCTCTTTATTGGATGAACCATTTACTGGTGTTTTATACTTGAAAGGTAATGGTGTCACCGAAGACTTTACCTCTTTAAAAGGTAAAAGAATTGGTTACGTTGGTGAATTTGGTAAGATTCAAATTGATGAATTAACCAAACACTTTGGTATGACTCCTGACGATTACACTGCTGTTAGATGTGGTATGAACGTTGCTAAGGAAATTATTGATGGTAACATTCATGCTGGTATTGGTATTGAATGTGTCCAACAAGTTGAATTAGAAGAGTACTTAAGAGCTCAAGGTAGAGACACTAACGACGTTGGTATGTTGAGAATTGACAAGTTAGCTGAATTAGGTTGTTGTTGTTTCTGTACAGTCTTGTACATTGCCAATGATGATTTCATTGCTGCTAACCCAGAAAAGATTTCCAAGTTCATGAAAGCTATTAAGAAGGCTACTGACTTTGTCATCAACAGTCCATTGGATGCTTTTGAGGAACTGTGTCAAATTAAGCCATTAATGAACACCGACTTGAACACTAAGGTTTTTGAAAGATGTTTTGCATACCTAAGTGCTTCTTGTTACAATGTTCACAGAGATTGGAACAAGGTTAACAACTATGGTAAGAGATTATTAGTCTTACCAGCTGACTTCAAGGCAAACTACACCAATGAATTCTTAGATTGGGAAGAACCAACTGAAGTTAACGATCCTCTTGAAGCTCAAAGATTAATGGGAATTCACCAAGACTACTGTAAGTGTAACGGTGGATACCGTAGATTAGTCTTAAACGATGTTTAAGAAACTAATACAATGATTTATTTTTTTTATGGTGTGTGATTTTGTTGGAAATGTTAATGATGTCTTTTTTTTTAGCAAACGGTTGGGGAACTGTTTGTGTCTAGATGACATCAAATTGATTTTTGAACATTAACATCTTGATGATTTATTAACTTAATATTGTCAGGAGCCAAAATCACCACCATCTAAATAAATAATTCACTTGTTCTTTTTTTTTTGTTTAGGGAAAAACAATTATTAAAAGGGGAAAACTATTTATAACACAGTGTTTTTTTTTTTGCTTGTAGTTTTTTGTTTAGATGACTACTTTTTTTTATATAATTTTTTTTGTCAATATTAATATGGGGATATTATGTTGTTAAAACATAGGTTTTGCTGATTGTAGCACTGTAAATGAAACAGAAGTTGACTCTGTTCAGATACTGTTCAGATACGAAGAGTCCTCTCGTTAAGAATTACTCTCGGCTCTGTAGGTCAATATTCAATTTTTGTGGAACTGCTGAATTTTTGCATACATTTTACGTTGCTGGGGTTAGTGTGGGTGGATTGCCTAAAATGGATTCGACAGAACATTTAAGCACACAACACAACACAATAGACTCAATTTTACACCCTCTTCTACACGATCTCTATAATTTCATCACAGTTGGTTTACATTAGGAATTGGGAAAACTAACAGTTTTTTTCCGTTATGAGTTGAAAATATCGAATACATGTCCTCACAATAATTGCAAATACTGCTTGACTATGTACGGGACTAACTAAAATTAAATGATTGGTGGTAAGTACTAAAAACTGAAATTTTTTGAAATTGATTATCAAGGTGAAAACATAATTATACTGAAAATTACAAAACAAAAAACAAAGAAAAAGAAGAAATAAACACAAACTTTTTGATATACAGGAATAGATGACAAAGACGTGTGTCTGTCTGTCTGTCTGTCCAACGGGAGCACTATTCCTTTAAACATAAAGTCACAGAGAGAAATCATCACCTTATACAATGCACCTGAACCCATGTACCTACCTATTAATCTATTGATTTGGGCTCAATCGCAGAACTCGGGGAATCAAAACTCCCTAATTGAATCACCTAAGCTAGCTAATTTGCAGAGTTGTTCATCAGGTTATTAGTTTTCTGGACTCCTTATAAAACTCAATTAGTCGTTCGGTATTACCAGATAAGAACGAGGATAATACAAAGGTACAACATTGTTGTTGGTAGAGGATATTTATAGAGACTTCTATTAGTATATTAATTAATTAGATGTCTCGAGGCCAATAATTATTGATCATTAGCTATCGGATCTTTTTTTATATTCAAACTCGTCCGGCGGTACAAATAGATATCCTGTTTGTTAATGCAAAGACAATTTTCAATCGCCATATATACTCACTTACTCTACCTCCATGATATTATATTTTGCCGGGAAAAACTCAAGTTTGGGAAAGTAACTTTCAAAAGTCTTCAGCATGCAGCGGGTTGTATTATAATAATAAAAAAGACATGACGGTTGGTTCCAAACAATTTTAAAAATCATAGTATAATATTCATGGTTTACTCTGATTGGTCAGGGTTAAACTTGTATGTTTCTTCAGATGGCTGGCACCGTATTGCTGCATACATGAATTGTTGTGGTGTTACAATGTGTGATTGCTTACCCCAAGCTTTTGCATGGTTTTAGTAACTTTTTCCAACAACAGAGGCAAGTTAATTCTTAGTTTAAATGTGTGCTTAGAAAAATGGATGGAGATGAAGGTTTTAATTGTTTTATTATTCATTTTCATTAGAGTGATCATAGTAAATAAATAAATATACATTCATTTAATTGCATCATGTCTATAGAATTCAACGTTGAAGAAGTTCTATCAGAATTATCACAATCAAAGAAAAAGATCAAGTTATTATCCTTGAAAGATTTCTGGCATACAGCCGATATCCCACTTTTATCAGTTCCATCATTACGTTTATCGGATGGTCCTAATGGGTATTATAGGTACCACGGATTTATTGAAGGAAGCTGGTGATCTGCTGGCCACTGAGGCCAAGCATAAATAGGCGGTTGAGGTTTTGAATCTTTCTCTGAAGATCCATTATTATCCGGTTTTATTGTACCGCCAATGTTATTAACGGTCTTCAAGGTCAAGGTATTTCTGCCCACTATCAAGCATTACGTTTGTAACGATTTAGAAGATGAAAGAAACTTTGTTGACTGTACCGAGTTTCTCAAAGAGCTTTAAGAGAAGGGATGATAGTCCAAACTGTGTTATGACCACTTTATAACAAAGTTAACGGTGAGAACGCTTCTCAATCCAAATTCTTATTAGATGATGTTCTAAGAAAGGATTATGGTTGGGATGGTTTTGATCATGTCTGATTGGTTTGGTGTTTATTCATTAAAGGATTCTATTGATGCCACTTTTAGATTTAAAATGCCCTGGTGAACCATTAATGAGAAAGTACGATTCTTTGTCTCATGCCATTTGAACTAGAGAAAATTTCAATGGATGACATTGACGAAAGAGTTAGACACGTTTTAAAAATTGGTTAAAAACTGCTTTAAACACTGGTATTCCAGAAAACGGTAAAGAAGATACTGAAAAAATAACACACCTGAAATCTTCTCCATTGTTAAGAAAGGTTTACTCAAGAAGCTGTTGTTTTATTAAAAAACGATAGTGGTGTCTCACCATTAAAGAAAGAAGAATCCGTTGCTGTTATTGGTCCCATCTGCCAAGATTGGTAGAATCAACGGTGGTGGTTTTCTGCTTCCATTAAACCCATACTATAACGTTTCCATCTTTGATCGTGTTTCATCCAAGATTGGGTAAAGCCCCTGAATTTGCTTTAGGTTGTTCAATTGGACAAATTATTATACAACATGGGTAATTTTTCTACTTGTGATGGTGGTAAGAAAGGTTGTCCTTTTTCAAAGTTTACAAAAAACCAGTTGGTACTCCAAACCGTACTCTACCATCTTATCCATTGGTGGTGGTGGTACTTTAGACGTTTTCCATTTCCTTATCTGAATCTGAAGAACAAAGAATCAATCATGCCGTTGAAGTTACCAAGTCTGTTGATAAGGTTGTTCTCTGTACCGGCACCTCTGCCGAATGGGAATCTGAAGGTTACGACAGAGATTCCATGGACTTACCAGGTGCTCATGACAAGTTGGTTGAAGCTGTTTTGGCTGTTAACAAGAACGTTACTGTTGTTAACCAACCTGGTACTCCGGTTACCATGCCATGGGCAGATAAAGTTTCAGGTATTGTGCAATCTTAGTTCAACGGGTTGTGAAGCTGGTAATGCCATTGCTGATGTTACAACCCAACTGGTAAGTTTTGTCCTTAACTTTCCCAAAGAAGAACGAAGATAACCAAGCACTCTTGTCTTTCAAGTCTAACAACGGTAAGTGTATTTAGGGTGAAGATGTCTTTGTTGGTTACAAGTACTACGCAAAAACCAAGACTGAGCCATTATTTGCATTTAGGTCACGGTTTTATCATACATTTCATTCAAGTTTGACAAATTCACCAGTAAAGTTGAAGGTGATAAGGTTATTGCTAGCGATTGAAGTTACCAACATTGGTGAGTTTGCTGGTTCTGAAGTTGTTCAATTCTATGTTGCTCCACCAACCAACACCACCACCACTAAATGGTTTCAAGAAGGTTGCTTTAGAAGCTGGTGCCAGTAGTGTTGTTACCATTGAACTTGAAGTTTAAATACACTTGTTCATATTACGATGCTGATAGATTGAAGTGGTGTGTTGAAAAGGGTGAATATACCGGTTTAGTGGGTAGCTCCTCTGATGCTGAATTGTTGAGTGACAAGTTCTCTATTGCAAGGACAAGCTACTGGACCGGTCTATAGAAAAGCTTTTTGTTTATTTTAATAGATTTTTTTTGACAAAAATAGGTACTCTTTCTTCACCTCTATAGACCTTGCGCTTTCCTTTATAACATATATATGTATATGCTTTTATTAAAATATGAATTGAACAAACACAGCCAGCCACTTTACATATTATATAAATGACATGATCAGGGGTTTCAAGAGAATATGTTGAAATGGCTCAAACGAATTGATGTAAAAACGAACCTATCCAGCAAACAAAAAAAAAACCGTACGATAAACTGTATTCCCAACCAATCAAATCAAAGAACCACTCCCCGGCTAAAGGTTTCAAACCCCCCCCCCCCCACCATGCGATGCTGCTCTTTCTCCTCACGCTTTTTTCCGTTCGTATAAAAAAATTATCAGCCAATTAATTCAACCAACCAAAGCCCGAGATTTGATGAATCGTTTGATTTTGCTTTCATTAACCGTCGTTGTCCTTTATTATGTAATCGACGCGTCGATTATATTGTATTATATACATTGTATTCTCGGCTAACCTTTGTCTTTTTTTTTGTTTGTTTGCTGGTGTCATTTGAGAGAGTGATAGTTTATTCCTTTTTCCACAAAAGACCCACATATATGCAACTTTATAAATATCCACCATTTTGCGCTTTTCTTAAAAAAAAAACACTTGAACCTTTGATTTTCTTTTAATTGAAAATAAAACTATTCTTATTATAATTGCAATTGATTTATTTAATCTTTTTTTTTTTATTAATTTGGTTGTTATTGAAAACCGTATTTACTATATAATAGTTTGAACTTAAATTTACATTCACAGCTACAATATGAAGATCGTTACAAGAGAAGAAATGGATGCCCATTATTGGGCCACCACCACCGGTGGGTTAAACGGTGCTGTTTTGGGAACCGCCATCTCCATTGGTATCTACGCTATGGCTCCTAAGAAATTCCCACGTTTATTCACTTTACCTTGGTCCATTCGTACCGCTGTTGCCATTATCCCACCTGTCTTTGCAACTGTCGTCAATGCTGAATTGGCTTCAAACAGATTTGACGAACAAATGTATTCTTCTGAATTTGCTCAACAGAAACTAATGGCTGAACACAAACGTTGGACTGGCTTATCGACAACTGAAAAATTTGTTGAAGTTTTAAGTAATAGCAAGTATAAGATCATCACTGCATTGTGGGCTGGTTCTATGGTTGGTTCTTGGGTCGTTGTTAACAGAGATCCAATCCTAACAAAAACACAAAAATTCGTTCAAGCTAGAATGTACGCCCAATTTATTACCGTTGGTCTGTTATTGGCCTCAATGGGTTTGAGCATCTACGAAGAAAACCATCATTTAAACAAGCAAGATACAAAAGAAAATTCATACTTGAAAGAAGTTATCACTGAAGCCGAAGAAGCAAAGACTGAAGCTGAAGCTGCCACTTACGAAGGTGCTAAAGGTGCCGCAATTGTTGCCGCTAAAAAGGCCGCTGCTGCCGCTGCTGCCGCTTCTCCAGTCCCTCCTGTTCCCAGTGAAGCTACAGCTGTTGTTACCAGTAAAACTACTTAATTAATATTATCCCATAACCCCAACAAAAAAAAAACATAAAGGCAATTTCATATATTGATCTATTCTAACCTGTTTGTTTGTCTTTTTGAGTATTTAATGACATTATTTTTTCATGTTCATATGTCTATTTTGTTTTGATTTTAACTTAATGCCCTATCTCGATTTATTTTTCTTTTTTTTTGGTTTTTTGTTCTGTTATTATGTTCCCTTCTTTTTCTGTCCATATCTTATTCTTTGTTATCTTAATCTGATTCACAGCGCCTTGTATAGACGCCATAACTTATAATTAACTTTTATCATACCTGTGTTTTTCTTAATAATCGGAACATCAACGTAGAGTAGTAAAAACTAATCATTTTTTAACAAAAGGAAAAGAGGGGTTTTTACATTTCCAGCAAATAAAAAAAGCATAAAATAACATTTAAATAATAATACTAAAACAACATGAAAAAAACTAAAACAAAAAAAAGGAACATATCGAATTCAAAGAATTTAAGAAAATAAAAAAAATAAAAGAATAAAAAAATACAAAATAAAAAAATTGCTTACAAGACTAACCAACAACCCAATCCAACAATACTGGATCCGATAATAACGGTAATAATAGCAGCGCCCGCTTTATCACCACTGTCCAAATCTAACAACCTGTCATAAGTAGTCACGGTTGGAGAACCAGCAGCGCCATCACCGATAGATGAACCACCACTACGGGCAGTGTATGGAGCTGGTCTATCCATAACCAACAAACTTTGAATCATTTCCAAAGCTGACATTTGTTCACCTAATCCATAGTACCCATCCCAACCTTCATGAGACCAATTCAAACCACAAGTATGACCATCAGTACCACCAGAACAAGATTGTGCTGCACCAACGGCACTGGTCTCGATCCAACTTCTAATCTGATCATAAGTGGATGGAACAAGGATTGAAGTTAGTGCCATAAATCTTGACAGATAAGCTTTAAATGATCTTTGATCGTTATTACAAGATCCTGAACCTTGACAAGCAGCTTCGAATAACACTGCATCTGTAGAGTTGAAGAAAACGGTAAGACCATCAACGAAACCTTCAGTTCTAGTTAACCAAATATCATCTTCGGTATAGTTATACATGTAAGCACAACCAGACATCACCAAACCAGCATTATAAGTCCATTGTAATCTAACAACACTGGAACAGTTATTATCAATATCAGCACCGTCATAAGCGAAATACCAATCACCTTCAGTGAGGAATTCGGCTCCTAACAGCCAATCATAAATTTCTTCACACCAAGTAACATATGAATTGTTACCTGTGTATCTTGCCAATCTGGCACCAATGTGGAACAAACCGGCATTACTGACGGTATTCTTATAATTATAACCTGCATTCCATTGGAAAATTTGCCATCTTAAACCACCATTACAATGTTCAGTATCCCATCTCCAAGCCATAGTATTAAAAACAGCTTGTGCTAAGTATAACCACTGAGGTAAATCACTGGATGGATTAGTAAAATTTCTTTCTGCAGCTTGTATAGCAGCAATACCCCAAAAGGCTTGATCATCGTTACCTTCTGTTGTACTTTGATTTATTGGAATATAATCCCAAGAATCACCAACTTGATACTGTAAAGCTTCCATAATTGTCCCCTCATAAGTATCATTTTCGAGGTAGAACCAGTGATCTAACATTGACCCCCAAGCTCCACCAGCTTCCCACCAATAGTATGGATTGGTGAACATACCAATGGTACCACCGGGGTAATAACCCCAGTAATAATCCATCAAACCAGTGGATATTAAACTGGTTGCATTTCTAATGGATTCATGACTTGTGATGTCAAGATAAATGGCATTAGTGAGAGTGGAAGTTAGGAGGAGTAACAGAAAAGAAGCTGTATTGGGTAGCAGTTTCATTGTGGAAAGTTTCTGTGAGTAATATATGTATATTTTTATCAGTTGAAAAAAGTTGAAGCTTTTAATAGTTAAAAAAAAAATAAACTGTACGTAGGATTGTTAATCAATCAATGGAAAACTATGGGTTTTGTTTTGTTTTGTTTTGTTCTTTTTTTTTTTTGCAAATTCGTATATTTAGTACGGAAATTTTGGATACGTTGTTCTATTTATAAAAAGGCTTGGTAAACCAAAAAAAAAAAAGCACGTATTTTTATGAATGAATAGCGTGTATACAAGTGGATAACAAACGGTAAATAAGTGAATGAAAAGGATCAAATAATCTATCTGTATTAATATTTGTTCGTATAATTTCAGAACAAGACAAAAGTATATAAATATGAAATTAGAGTGGTGATGAGAGTGCTTTTTTAGCGTAGTATTATACATTACATTCAAAGAAAACTTGGAGCTGTAAATTGATCAAAAAAAAAGGCTTTTTTTACAGGAGACACGGAAACTGCGCCGATTTTGGATTTAACATTTGTCGGCGCGACTATTTGGTTATATCCTCCACTTTCAATCAATCACCACTAATGGTGTTTACTTGTCTTGTGGATACACAACACCAACCTATTCACGGATCTTGTCAATTGCCTCCATAAGTAACAGACTCTCTCTATGTGAGTGCATCTCAGGAGTGAAGTCTCCACCTTTGGCAATCACATCGGGCACAATAATCAGCTTCGTAGTAAAATCCCCAACCAGGATGCTTAAACTCGTAAACTTCATCTTCTTTAGTTGGATCCAAATATTGAATAACAAACTTTGATGGTGCTGCAAGGTTTTATTATATTTTAAATCCCCATAAATTAAAACACTCCCCAAAAGAACCATTAATTTTGGCAAATTTCGATGGACCTTTAAACTGATTAGAACAACTCAACATCGCTTGTCTCTTTGTATCAGCATATTGCAAAACTATTGAAGTTGCATAATCGATACCATTTTTCACATTGGAAACAGCCTTTACTGTGAAATCATTTGAATTTTCATAATCAGTACCAGCTAGTAAGATACGATCGTATGTGAGCATGTAAACACCCAAGTCTAATAATGCACCAGCACCAAATTTAGGGTTTTTCAAGCTATATTCATCACCCAATTGATCCAATTGGGCATCAATTGAGAACTCAGAAAACAAACGATAAACTTCTCCAATTTTACAATCTTTGAAAAGAACATCACGCAACTTAGCAACAATAGGAAAAAATTTAGTGTCCATAAACCTTCCATCAAAAAAGCAACCCTTTCTCTTAGGTATCAAATTTACCAAGAGAAAGTATGAACCAAATTAAGTAATTCCTCGGTCAGGAATTAATGAAACAAGGGGTAAAAAAAGCAAATATAACTGCTCTCTCTGTATACGAGCGCCTACAATAGAATGATTGAAAAAAAGAAAGACCTGTTTGGTAAATCCAAACACGAATATGAAAAGAACCCCGTAAGTTAATTCTTTTCAAATGAATATCCCTACTTCTTTTAAAATACTCCAAAGTGCCAAACTACAAGTTAAACCATTATGGTTTTAAAGTGTATAAAAGTATTAATTCACCAGCTCTCGGTCTCAATAGAACTCTTCCAACTGTATTTTTACTTTACGGCGCTAAGAAGCTAAGAAATCAGGTAAATTTGAAAGTATACCCCAAGTTTCTGAATAGAGAGCACAACATCCAAGCCTTTCAAAATCTTTTACTGTATCGTATCAACAATCACATATATCTTCTTTGTGATGACAATAGTCTGATAATGTTCTCATTAACCAATAAAGCGGACTTGTGAAGAGTATTAACAGATGCGATGATCGTTTGTTCAGTCATCTTGAGAACACCCATTTACCAAAATTAGTAAAGAAAAATTATTTATTATAACCCCAGTTGTTTAGCAAAGAGACTTGCAGAATGTTGATAATAATGTTTCATTGAATAGTAAACTTCGCCTGAATGTATAATAACAGATCTTGTTGTCCAATAAAGTTGGATTATTAACAAACATTCTGAATATTATTTATTATATTGAGCGCCTACAGTATAAAAGTACAACTGATTTTTTTTTTACAACTATAGTAGATAATCAAAGTTACAACTATAAAAGTGAATAACACCGGAACAAAAATTGTAACAGAACATTTTCACCCAAAATATCAAGTTACCTAAATGGTCAAGCTACGAAATAGGTTCAACTTGAAAGAACTCAACCTTAATTAGGTTATTGTGGTTCCTGAAAATACCAAACAATTCAAGAACCACTCATATATCCCTTTGATTTGCATGCATACATTATAAACATTCCTCTGTATTAACAATCCAACTAGTTAGTTGGTTTATTTTCTAAATTATTATACATTGATCTTACATAACATTACAACAATAGAAGAAAAAAAAACCATTTTTTCAAAACGGTAAATAACCATATATATAAACTGTTCCTTGTTATCCAAGTGAACCTCTGGGACAGCTAAAGTTACTTGTAAACGGTATTACCAATTCTTTTTAAAAGCCACTTTGATAACGGTACAAGACGTTTTCTCCATGGTGACCATTAGCCAATGATGCCAATTCTTCTGTTTCAGATACAGCACCAGTAACATTTTCATTCAGGTTTAATGATAATGTTGCATCATCGATTGTGGCAACAACCTCCTTCTGCTCTTTGTCAGCCTCCGTTGAAGTCGTCCCCGCTGTGGAAGCTGTAGGAACTGTTGATGTAGAATTTGTAGTTTCCAAGTTATCCAAACGGGGTAAATGCTCCTCTTCCTTAATAGAATGATTACTGCTTGAATTATTGTTCATCCCCGACACAGCTTCTTCATTGACTCCAATAACGGATACAGCATGAGGTTGCATGACTGTAGATGTTACCGCGCTTGTTGTCGTATTTGAATGTTGTTGTTGCTGTCGCTGCTGTTGTTGTTGTTCAGTTGACTCATCATCATCGTTGTGAATGTTATGATATTGAGGGTAATGTGCAGGGTGATCCCCGTAATCTTG
This sequence comes from Ogataea salicorniae, assembly GCA_030557545.1. Classification (NCBI taxonomy): domain Eukaryota; kingdom Fungi; phylum Ascomycota; class Pichiomycetes; order Pichiales; family Pichiaceae; genus Ogataea; species Ogataea salicorniae. Next base: position 108,387 of record JAKTPI010000019.1, read on the forward strand.
TTCGTATAACTGTTGGACGTACTCATTCTCTTCAAATTTTTTAGGTTCTTGATTGGTATCATCATCATGGGAGTCCCCGTTCGTAGTAGTACTTTGATGGTGATCAATCTCTGTAGTTTCGTTGTTTGGTTGGAAATTCAAAAACTCGTCATCTTCCTTTTTATTCAGTCTTAGTCTTCCAAAGTCATCATCACCACCACCAATTTCCTCATCCATTTCGTTATCTAGTCCAATAACAACATCTTCATCCAGTCTCTTCTTCATGATTTGTTTCTTCTTTCTTAATTCTCCTCTTTCTTGTTTCAATGCTTGCTGTTCTCTGTATTTGGCCAAATAAATCTTCAAAACCTCACTGTAATTCTCAAACCCCAAATTACCCATACTATACAAAATGTCTTCACCGTTAATAGTTTTACGCTTTTCCATGAGACATTTGTCACTAGCTTCACTTGTAATAAAAGAAATAAACTCTGAAACACATTCTTGCATGCACTCTTTAGCATCTTTAGAAACTTTAGCCGTTGTTGGGAGTGTTGATTTCATGAGTCTTGCAACATTGGCAATGGGTAGCCATCTGTCTTGTTCTCTCAGTTCAAAATCCGGTGGAGTAGTCATTATCTTTTTTGAAAAAAATATGTTTCTTTTTTTTTATAGGTTATTCTTGTGGTAATGCTTGAAAGTCTTGTTATTGATTTGAAATGTAATCCTTGATTAATTTATATCGGTTGAAGAATAAAACGGTTCAACGGTGTGGGGAAGTATCGTGTGTGTATGACAATTTTAAAAATTGAACAAATGAAACCGCAACAATTTGATATAATACTAAAAAATATGTGTATTCGTGCACTTCTTGGAGTGTATTTTATCCAACAATGTTTTTTTTTTGAAGGTATAATATTCTAAGTAATCTTTGATCCAATGACTACGTTGGTTGTTGTTAATAATTTGTTTGGTTTATAGGTATGCATAAAAGCAACATTATATTTCGAAAGTTGGCCTATAGAGTCGAAAAAAAGAGAGCGGATTTGAAGAACCTCAAAGAGCGACGCACCAGTCTTTTTTTGAATAGACAAATCGACGGGTAAAAAGAAAATTGTTTTGCGTCGGTTAGCAATATTCTCTGCAGCCTGTATCGATATTGGGGTAGATACTGGTTTAAATTCACCAAATTTACTCTATAGACCACGAGAGATAATCGTCCATATTGTTTAGGATTATTGACAGTTTGAGAAGGTGGGCAATTAAATTTCATTGCTTTCTTTCAATTTTGCCGAAATTGAATTTTCTTAAAATCAATGAAATTTAACCAAAAGCTTTAAAGCTTTAAACATTTTTTCAAGGGAACACAGCAATACAAGCTATTAATTTAATAAAATTTGGTATTAGCCTGAGATAATTAAATTAATGGAGCTTAGATGACAATTCTTACTAAATTTCAACTTGGCAATACAACAGAAACTCTTGTCATAATTTACCATGACGTCTACAAAAAATTCAATGTGCTTTTGAGAACCCAAAAGGTTTAGGTTTAATTACGTAATCAATAGCAACTTTTAAGTTTAAATGTTCATTTGAAAGAGGATGAAGTGATGTACAAAAGAATTGGAAGTATCGTGAATTTGGATACATCCCAATTGATATAGAAAATCCTTCAATTTATTATTCTGGGGTAGTCTAAAAATTGAGCTTGTCAAGCGGTATATGGGTAGTTTGGTAGACAAGTCTCCTTCAACTTTGGTTAATCTCTAGAAAAGAAGCAGATTGAATCAACTTGACACAAGAGTAAGTAGCTTACAACGATTTATGCAAATATATATCTATAACAGACAAAATTGATGAAAACAAACTAAAATATTTAAAAATCATTTTGATTAGGAAAAAACAAATTCATACTTTTCTTCTTTATTTTGCAATATGTATAATTAACTCTCCGTTTTCAACCACTTTCAAAAAACTTTGTGATAACAATAGTTATAAAATATTTGAAAGTAATTAAAAACGGTATCAGAAATTTGGGTATACTGAGTCGTCATGAGTTGAGTACATCCGATTGGTGCACAGCATATTGTCGTCATTTAGAGTTAAGTTCTATATTGCAATAGGGAAAAGAAAGAAAAAGGATGTGCATTCAAAAAGTAATAATAGTATTCCCATTTATCCTTTATCAATCAACCTAATCTTAAGATATGTAGATAAAAACTAGTAGTCCAAACAAGTTTGCCTAAAATATTTTAATAATGTATCAAACTAGATACACTCTGTTTTATTCAAATCTAACTAATAACAATAACAAATTAGTTATCAAAGCTTAAATCAGTGATAAAATAACTATTGACAAATGGGTTTCTCATGTAGTATCTAAATATCCCATAATTGTAGGTACTTTTTGGGAAAGAAACATTTAAGTTAACATTTAAGAGAGTAAAAAAAAGACAAAAGAGCTTTCTTAAATAGTGTCAATAAATTGATGAAAATTTTCAGATAAAAAAAGTCGTGTGTATGTACTAATCTCTCTTTTCTGTTAGAATTCGCGCATAGGGTTTTTTTTATTATTATCTGTTGGTTTTATTTGGTCGTGTTTAAATATTGGCAGTTACATATAAAAGAGTGTAAGGGTGTAACTAATCAGATAGTGTAAAGAAAAGGGATCCTTATCCTGCGAGTTTGCAACATTGACAATTATAACCATATAGTGCAAACTGAATTCTTAGTAATGCTTACATAAATAATCTTGAATATGTATAAGTTATAGAGTATAGGAAAGTATAGATAAGTATACATATTTATACAAGCACTTAAACAGGTGTGCCATCCTCAGATTTTGTTTGTACACCTTTCAAATCAGATTTTTCTGTTTCATTTAACCACAATTGACTCAACAAAAAGGCCGCAAAATCTGGATCATCAAAATACTGTGTATGTGATCCAACTGCACTAAATATATCAATACCAAAGTAACCCTGTGGTAGTGAATAATCCACTCTACCGGTTTTATTGATTCTGAATAGCATATCAACAACTTTACTATCCAATGCCATACTAACTTCAGGATCCTCTAATGATCTTTTTAATTTTTTCTTCTTTTTTGCTTCATTGAAATCTCTAAGACCAGAAAAATCTATTAAAGTTTTAACTAGAGAATTGTTCAAAAGTTCCGTGGGTATGTTCGATAGATTTTTAATTTGATTGTTCAAGCCCTTTTCATCCGAGAATGGTATAACTTTAGGTTGATATTTTGATAATGATGTATGAACTAATGGCTCAACTCTATAAGCAACAGGATCTGTTGGATAGAAAACATTGTAATAATTACGGACATTTGGTGCTTGTACTGGCCTTTCTTTCAATCCATCTTCAAGTTGCAGTGGGTATAATGATCTTGGTCTGATATTTTGTCTTCGAATTAGTTTGAAAACCCCATTTGGTGATCCTGCACCAAAGAAATTTTCAACTTTGAATTTCAAATGACAATCTGGATTGAAATCATCACCTGTTGGAATTTCATCTGGTTGTTGACTTAAAATATCTAATGCTATAACAGAACCTAACGAATGCCCAAGGAATGAAACCTTACCATCAAAATTAGGGTGTCTTTCCAAATATTTATCATACATTTCATTAGCAGATCTAACAACACTCGTTATTATTTGTTTGTTATACCTTGGTTCATAATATAGTAAAATATCCATAACAACATCTCCTGCAATATGTCTTAAAGGAGTAATAGCTTCAACGTTTATTTGATTTAGTGTAGGTAATCTCAAAGATCCATCATCTTCATAATCTTTATAGATAGCATCCAATGAAAAATCAATGTTATATCTCCAAATAATAGGTAATATTTGAGTTTTACAATTTGTTTTATCCGCTTCACTAAGGCCCTCTTCACCTGCATATGCAACATCTGAATATTTTGAAGATTTCTGGAAAATAGTTTTCATCATTCTTCTCATACTATTACAATCATGTGCAAAGTTGACACCTGAAAATTTAGAACTTAATGATTGCCCAATACCATGAACACCAAAAATCAAATGATCAACTTTTCTATCACCTCTATTTGCAGCATATTTTGGATTGTTTGTATAATCACCTTCCAAATCCTTCTGGAATAGTTCGTTGGATTCTTCTGATTTACCCAAATTTTTGAGCAATGAACCAATAAAATCAGATTCTGTATTTGAGCTGGTGCCACTGTCCTTATTTTTATGATTATCACTAGTTTTGTTTTCAGATTCTTTGTTTGATGATTTAACATAACCTCTAGTAACGGTGTCAGCACCTATGACTTGTTTTGCTGGTAATTTATAAAAATTTTCAATTTGTAACTTACCTAACGTTGAATTTTTATCAACTAAAAATGCAATTCTATCATCTTTGAAGACAGCAAGCTTATCAATTCTATCAAATTCATCAACTTGATCATATGGCCATTTAGTTGCATTTTCCTTCTCATAAATACTAATTTCGGATTTTATTTCAGAAATCAATGGTTCAATATTTTCCTGTTGAAACCCATCATCTGGTTTAAATCTGGTGCATGGCTTCAGACGTCTGTAGGCTTCTTCTAATTGATTGACGATTGGCTCAGATAATGGACTTTTATTTAAAAACCAACTACCCCTTCTAATCTCATAAGCCGGTCCATCCCAATATGTTGGCTTCATTTCCATTTTAACCAAGTCACAATCAAATAGATGATCTTCATTAACAGGAACAACTTTAAAAGTTTTATTCTTTTTCTCACCTGTTTTCAAAGCCTTTTTCATATGTTGATAGGCAATTTCTAAATTTTCTGAATCAATCTTAGCAAACGGTATAAAATTTTTAGCTCTTTCGGCTTGCTTATAATTGAATTCTTTTGGTTTTGAAGTTGGTATATCGGTTGAATAAAACCATCTAATTGCTAAGCTCGGAATGTTTGTTGCATAATGCTTACGCTGAATTTCAATCAAAACTTTAGAGTTTGTTACTGAAGCATGTGAAAACATTACTAATTAATCAATTGAGCTAAAACAGAATGCTGGGAGACTTATAATAATGATGACTGCTGTGTAAACAGCTTAGTTTAACAACTTCAAATTAGTTCGGACGGTAAATCTATCAAAAGTTGCCGAACTGTTCTTTTAATTAGAAACACCCAAAGCAAAAAAAATTCAGTTGTGAGTAGACGGTAATTGAATTAATATAATTATATCCTTTGATATATGTTCAAATATTGTATTCAGTAAGAGTTGTTGAGTTAAAAGGGCGATTAATGATAAATTATAGCATAAACATGATGGTAAGTGAATAAATCGATAACTAGAATAAATAGAATAACAAAGAGTAAGATTGTTTTCTCTTGCAGAATTTATCGTGCGGCTCGATATCATTCCGGAAAAAAACAAATAGAATAAAATAAACACCAACACTGATAGTTAATTTGAGTATTTGAATGTCCTTAATAATGGACGTGATACAAATAGAAAATAAAATGTTACAGTGATGAACCAAAATACTGATTATAGAAAAAGAAAGCTATCAAGAGGATCAAGCGATGAGTCTAGTAATAATGATGAACTTACAACTTCAAAGTCTTTTGATCCAGTGAGATATAAAATGAATTTTGCGAAACCTAGTAGTGATAATATGGATACGGTGAGTGATGAAGAAGATGGTCATAGACCCTCATTTAAGGCTAATTCGATGAACTTTACATCTTTTCAAAGTAGTAAAGATGAAGATGAAGACGAAGATGAAGAAGAAGAAGAGGCAAACGAAAGACCGTCGTTTGGAATGAGTGCTAATCCAATGATGGGCTTTTTACAACAACAAAGAAACGAACAATTGAGGAACCAATCGAAAAATAATCACAATTCTAATGATAAATCTCATCAAATGTATGGTACTGGTGCTAGATTACTGAAAAAAATGGGATATATTGAAGGTCAAGGTTTAGGTAAAACTGGACAAGGTATAGTGAATCCAATAGAAACAAAATTAAGACCTAAAAGATTAGGTGTTGGTGGTATAAAAGAAAAATCTGAATATACTAATGATGATCATGATGATGATTTAAGTGAGAATGACTCTAGTGATGATGAAGATAAAGATAAACGACTTGTTAAAGAAGAAGTCAATTTCAAGAGTTCAGTTCCTGATTTGTTTACATTGATTGAAAATTTGGAGTTGGAAGGATATACTGTTCCATTGAAAATAAAAGAGTATTGTGATAATGATAGTGGAGGTAAAGATGATCATGGACTAAGGTTGAATCTATTTGATATTTATAAGAAACTAATCGACAACAAATCAAAGTTGAAATACGAAGAATACCAGTTGAGTCAAATAAAGAGTATTGTTGAAACAACAGAAAAAAAGTTGGGACTATATCAAGAAATTGTTCAATTGATAGAGTCAAAGTTAAAAATAGGTGATGAGTATGAATTAGTAGAAATTATTGGTGATTTACAAGAAACTAACAACGATGATGATATGAAAATAATCAATAAAATAGCTATATCAATAATTGATCCCGTATTTACAAAATTGGTTGATGATTGGAATTTATTGGATTTCAATCAAACTGGTGAAATTGTGGATAAATTAAACTCGTGGTTTAAAATCATCGAGAAGTTTGAATTAAGAAAAGGTAATGAAGAAAGTGAAATTGACGATAATAAAACTATAACACCTTTCCAAAATATGATTCTTTATAAACTCTTACCTAAATTTGTTGATTTTTTGAATAATGACTGGAAAATAACTCAACCGAATTTAGCAATATCCATTATAGAGGAATTGCAAGAAGATAAATTGATACCCAACTTTGTTTTCGAATATTTATACAATAAGATACTACGGCCAATTTTCATCATTCAAATAAAAGAAAAATGGAATGTTGGCGATGATAAAGAAGATGGACCTGAAATGTGGTTGATTGATTGGTTGAATATTTTGAATGATTCACTAATCGATGAATTGGTAGGTTTGGTTTTCAATAAATATGAGGAATGGATAACAGACTCTTGGGATTCTGATAAATTTCAAAAGTTACCGATGAAAGAAATTCATTTAACTTTATGGTTGGATTTGTTTGGTGATGAAAACGATTATAAGAATGTTATTGAATCTGCAATTATTAAGAATCAAATTTTTAAATTAAGAAAAATTAAGAATATTGTTATGAAAGATGTCAATTTACAAGATTTCAAACCTTTAAACTCATTTGTTAATGTTTTGATAGCTAATCAAATCAAATCAACTAAAATTGGATACATTTTAGAAAATGAAATTTTAATTCAATGGATTGGCACTTTCAATCAGTTCAAATCCGAAAACCATAAATTGAGATTTATTCATATTTGGATACTGAAATTTTTTAATCATCACACAAATACATTTGTAGAGCTACCAGTTATTGAACAATATATTAGAAAATGTTTGGATTATCTAAATCATAAATTTCAAACTGATCTTGTTGCCACACCAAATCTTAAATCAATATTCATGGATAGCAGCACCCTGCAACAACCTCTTGTTAAGGAACAATCTGTGGCAAAACTTCTTTTTGATATGAATATTCAACAATCTTTACAACCACAAAGGCAACAATACGTATCACCAATTCAAGAATCATCATTGAACTTGAGCACTACAAAGAAAAACAAATCACCAGTTGTTACATTCAGGGACATATTGGATGATTATTGTCAATTACATGATTTGTTTATTGTTCCAATACCTCAAGCTTCAATAAATCAAACAGGTAAAGTTATGTACCTAGTGACAAGAAACATGAAGACAGGATTGACAGTTTATATCGAAGATGAGCTATTGTGGGGGAAAATTAACGAAAATAATATCAATAATAATAACAGAGTTGACGAATTTGAACCTATTGGATTTGATGAACTAAGTTTATTAGTCAAATGATTTACGTATTTGGAAACTTATAGTGTCTTCTTTCAATATATTTATTTTTCAATATGTACAAAATTTATATATATATATAGTGTAGTTTATAAAACTTTAAAAGATGAATTAAAATAACAGACACACACAGGCCCAACCAGATATTTGAATATATTATAACTCTAGAATGAGAGTATGTGTGTAATTTGATGCAGAATAGTATTATCACCACTTATTGCTACTTCAATTAAATTAATCTTTCTTTTCAGAAGTAACTTCTTCCTTGACGAAGTCCGAAACTTCTTCAACAACCTTTTCAACTTCTTCGGCAACCTTTTCACTAACTTTTTCAACTTCTTCAGTAACTTGTTCAACAACTTGTTCAGTAGCAGTGGAGTTTGGAATTTCACCACCATAATCTTCATCATCTCTCAATTCTTCAGAATAAATTTCTGGGTGCTTCTTGAAACAATCTTGCATGTGTTTGAATTTTTCAATACAATCAATACCCTTTGGTTCTTCCTTTGAGTAAATGAAACATGAGAATGCCGCTTTGAACTCTTCACCACATGGACCATCAGCCATACCTCCTAAACATGGACAATCCCAGTTAATTTCACCTGTTTCTGGGTTGTAGGCACCTTCTTGTTCTTCTTGGTTTTGGCCAACTGGTGCAACGACTGGTTCAGAAGAAGCTGGGGTTTCAGTTTCAATTGTAACTTCTTCAACTGGTTTTAATGATTTTTCTAGTATTTCATCTTTAGAAGTTTCAGAATCAAGAGAGATTGAAGTTGATTTAAAATAAGTTAAAGTTGAAGCTGTGATAGTTGTTATAGAAGCTAAATATATCCAATTCTTAGATGAAATTGTTGATGTAGAATTTGTGGTTGATGAATAAAATCTGTACTTTGACTGTTGTCTAGCTGATCTCTTTAACGAGTTGATGGATTGTCTCAATAGGGTTCTTTGCATGATTAATAATTTCTTTTTTGTCTCTGTTTGTTGTCAGCTTCTTTATGAAGACTTCCAGAGTGTTGTATATATATATAGAAGGTTGTTCAGTTTAAACTTGGGTTTAGAACTTGGTTTGCTTAGTAAAGGCAAGTAAAATGTAAAATCCTCCATCTTCCTACGCCCGCGAGAAAGTTTTAATTTCACGGGGGGGGGGGGTTAGAAAATTAATAAGCGGTGCGAGGGGTTAACGTTGGATACTTTGGCTAATTGAAAACTAGTTTATAGAAATATTCAAGAGAAAACAAACAGAAGGGAAGGGGGCAAAAACACAGACACAGAAAAGCGACAGAGACACCCAATACAACGACGGAAAGAGTATCACATGTAAGAATATTAATAAAAGGAGTAAGAAACAGGGAGAGAAAGAGACAAAGAACAGGACACAAATTGTGGAAGAATCCATATCCAGATTAAGATGATATAGAAGAGAACATATAAAAATAAATACAAACACATATATAAGAGCTTATAATTCAAACGAAAATAGGAAATTAACAACAAAACAACAGTCATCGTAATCATTTCACTCAATAATGATCGTAAAAAAACAGGACAAAAAAATTGACATGTTTTGAGCAAATGTTGAGTGCTTTATATAGCATGATATGTAGATAATCTCACCGGAGTTTGATTATGATAAGTGGATAGTATCTTGGATGTATTATTATGCATGAAAATCAAAAAATTGTCATATTTATAGGGAAGGAGGGGGCATTACTCACATGATAATACAACAACTGTTTGTCTTTTTAGCTTGTTTATAGAAAGTTCTTGAGCTTGCACTTAAAGCTTCTGATTTATCAACTAAAGAATCCAATTGTTCACCTCTTTGTAGAACTGATTCTATACTTTTTTGTAAAACAATTTTGGTTTCATCAAGTTCTTGTTGAACTTTCATTATAGCATCAGCTTCAGTTGGATTTTGATATTTTGATAAGTATTTATCTAGGTTATCAAATTTCAAAGAAGGGTTTGATTCATTGATAGAGTTCCATTCAGATGGTGGATGTAAAGAGATGTATTCGTCCAATAATTTGTTCAATAGAGTGTAAGCAGGTCTAATTGGATAATCTTTATCGGATATTATGACACCTGAGATACCTTCGGATCTAGTGAAAACGTGCCCAACGTAGTTGCCTTCTTCAACGGATTGTCTTTGACCAGCTTCAGTTCTTTCAGCAATTGTTTCAGAAAAGAAAGTCATGAATTGACCAACTGATTGTCTTTGGAAGAATGAAAAAGATGACAGGTCTTTTGATTCTGATAACTCTAAAGTTTTCTTACCATTTTTGGCTGGTCTGACGATACCTATGTAGTATAATTGCATTGTTGTATGTTGTTATAGGAGGTGGGTAAGAGGAAATATTAAATGGAGGAATAATCAAGAACAAAGAGTTACAAATAGATATATGAAGAAAGAGAAAGAAAAGAGAAAAAAAGAGGGTCCTGTTATCAGTTGGATTTTTGGTATCTTTTGAAGGTTTCATGATCAAACAAACGGAATAATTCCTTGTTTGTTAGGAATGGCAATCTAAAAATCTAAATGTAATCTGGTCGAGAGATTGGCCAATGACCCATAAACTGTAATTGACAGCAGATGGTTATATTTATAGTATTTTTGTTTTTTTTGATTCGACGCGTCGATAGTCTAGTCTAGTCTAATCTATAAAATATAAATTACTACTACAGATATATTGTCATATAATTATTACACAATTTAGTCACCCTGTCTTTAGAAGCAATTTTTTGAATTCGTCGATTCGATTTTCAATTTTAAACTTTGGTCTAGCTTCTTAGCTCGATATTTACAACACACCCTATTAATTTCGTTTTGTTTCATTTAATCTCCTATTTTGTACAACCTGTTACTTCATCATCCCTCCCAATTATCTTTTCATTTTTAATCAATAGTGCTAACTAGGCTTGATATATACTCACAATATTAAATATTAAAAAAAAAATCAAAAAAGAATTCAACTACTATTATTATAACATCACATCAACTACTTATTATTAAATTTTACAATTTTTTAATTTAACCCATTTTATTATATATTAAACAAATTATATTCAATTTCATTTAATATATATATATATATCTATATATTTATCTATATATTTAATCCACCAATCAAATCAATTGATCAAGATCATTTATCAACATCCATTTGTTTCCAATTTTTTTCTTTGTACTTTTTGCTCAACCAATTCACATAGGTTATAATTCTTAATAGACAAAAAAAGAAGAAAATTAAATTATATCATAATCCTTGTACATTTCTATAATTCAAATATTATAATAATATATTCAAAATGTCCACATCAGAAGAATGGAAATCAACTTTAAACGTCCCTAAAAAAGATGGACGTCCACAAACGGATGATGTTTTATCAACAAAAGGAAATACTTTTGAAAGTTTCCATTTGAAAAGAGAATTGTTGATGGGTATCTTTGAAGCTGGTTTTGAAAAACCTTCTCCAATTCAAGAAGAATCTATTCCTGTTGCTCTATTAGGTAGAGATATATTAGCAAGAGCTAAAAACGGTACCGGTAAAACTGCTGCCTTTGTTATTCCAACTCTAGAAAAACTAAAACCAAAATTAAATAAAATTCAAGCTTTGATCTTGGTGCCTACAAGAGAATTGGCTTTACAAACTTCCCAAGTTGTTAAAACTTTAGGTGCACATTTATTCATTCAAGTTATGGTTACAACTGGTGGTACTTCACTAAGAGATGACATTTTAAGATTACATGAACCAGTTCACGTTTTGGTCGGTACTCCTGGTAGAGTGTTAGATTTAGCATCTAGAAAATTGGCTGAATTTGATGAATGTAAAACTTTTGTTATGGATGAAGCTGATAAAATGCTTTCAAGAGAATTCAAAAATATTATCGAACAAATCTTAGAATTTTTCCCAAGATCTTCAAATGGCGAAGGTAATGGTTATCAATCTTTATTGTTTTCAGCAACTTTCCCACTTGCTGTTAAATCTTTCATGGAACAACATTTATATAAACCATACGAAATCAATTTGATGGATGAATTGACATTAAAGGGTATAACACAATATTATGCTTTTGTTGAAGAAAAGCAAAAATTACACTGTTTAAACACGTTATTCTCAAAATTACAAATCAATCAATCAATCATCTTTTGTAACTCAACAAATAGAGTTGAATTACTATCCAAAAAAATTACAGAATTGGATTATTCTTGTTATTACTCGCATGCTAGAATGCCACAAGCTGCAAGAAATAAAGTTTTCCATGAATTCAGACAAGGTAAAGTTAGAAACTTAGTTTGTTCTGATTTATTAACAAGAGGTATTGATATTCAAGCAGTTAACGTTGTTGTTAACTTTGATTTCCCAAAGACTGCAGAAACTTATCTACATAGAATTGGTAGATCCGGTAGATTTGGACATTTTGGTATTGCAATCAATTTAATTAACTGGAATGATAGATTCAACTTGTATAAGATTGAACAAGAATTAGGAACAGAAATTAAACCAATTCCTGCTGAAATTGATAAGTCATTATACGTTGTTGGTGAACCTGACAACATTCCAAGACCTTTCAAATTGGATCAATTACCAAACGGTAACGATAGAGTTTCAGGTGGAAGATACAGAGGTCAACCTCAACAACCAGGTCAGCAGCAACCGCAACAACAATATCAACAGCAACAATATCAACAGCCCCAATATCAACAACAACCTCCACAATACCAACCTCAACAACAACAACACTTCACTCCGGAATATTGAGTTATGACTATTTTTCAATTTACTTTCTTCCGGATATATATCATTCGTTGATACGTGCATTTTTATGGTTTTAAACAGTTTTTGGATTTGTTCAAAGTATTTCATATATCCAGAAATTCATTAAATGCATTTTTTTTATTATTTATTCTCTTGGCTGTTTTTTGTTTGAATGTTTTGTTTTGTTTCCTCTTTTGTTGAAGAATGTGCCATATATTGATTATGCTCTCCCCCCCCTTGTTTTTACTTTTTTTTATTTGTTCCTCGCTAAATTATTTTGCTAATTTAAGCTAGTTTGACTGTTTTTCTTACTATATTTTTCCCAGATTGCACTTGAATTTTTTTCTTCTCTTTCTTTTTGTGCTTTCCTCATTCTTGTTCATTTGTGTGCCTTTTGTTCTCACCCAGCATCAATGATACACTAATATATTGTTTTAAATCATTGTTTTTGGGTCCCCATCCTCAACTTCATTACCTTATCCCCTCCGTTTCATCCTCTCTTTTTTTTATTTGGTTTTTTTTTTGACTTGTCACATTTTTCCATTTGTTGCTTTTTTGTCATGTTTATTTGTGTTTTTTTACTTTTTTCATGACCCTAATGATATTAACCAACATGAAGTATGTTTGCGTGTATTTTTTGTTTTTTATTTTTTTTTTTTTATTTTTAATTTTTTTTTTCTTTTTTCCTTGCTTTTTGAAATCTAAAATTGGTGTGTATACTAGTTGTGTATAGGAATATTGTTCTACTTTTCAAGATTTTTTTATTTCGTTCGGTAAAGTAAAAAGAGTGGAAAAGACTTGAAATGTAGGATCGATTCTGCCGTTTTTGGAAACGTGTTTTGTTTGTGTTATCAAAAAAAAAAATCTCTATTATCTTTCCTTCAAACTAGTTCATATGAAGTAAGAAATTGATACATAGTTATTGCCAATTAAGTGAAAAACACTTAATTGTGAGAATATATAAGTTAAATTTTAGTAAGAATCTTGCAGGAAAAAGACCCAGACAAGGAACGAGATATATATCGAATTTTTACAAAACACAGAGAGAACGAACAAAAAAATGACCATATTTTTCGTTTCATTGATATCAAGAGACGTAAGTAAATAGGTTTAATTGATAAAGTTAAAAGAAACATGATCGCCAACGAAATACCTTTTTGAAGATATAAGCACTAACATTACATCTGCATCTGATTTTCAATTTCATTTTAGAATCGTCCATTGTACATACAACCATTTTCACCATTTGAAAAACAACTTGATGAACAATCAACCACGAATAAAGAACAAGATCTGGAAAGCTTATCGTTTATAGAAGAACGTAACGCCAATGAATTATTAAAATACAATTTTTTATCACATATGTCATTAGATATTTTTGAATCTCCATTTACACCAACTGTGACAACAACAACAACAACTACAACAACGGGCAACAGTAATATTAGTGGAGGTGATAATAGTGGCAATAATAGTCATCAGAGTAAAATATACAACTTGTTGTTTGTTCAAGATGGTATATTTGTTTTTGGATACGAAACAAACACCGGATTGAAAATAGTTGTTGGAGGATCAAGAAAGGAAAATGAAATGGAACTAAATAATAATGATGGCGGTGTTTCATTAAATACATTGTTCAAAGATATACATAAATGTTACTTAGGACTCATGTGTAATCCATTCAAAGGTATTGATAATGGGAACGAAGAAATCAATGATAATGTTGTGTTTGATAGAAAGATTAAAAAGGTTGTTGAAAAATGGAATCAAAGTCATTAAAATATATTTTAAAAAATATATATCTATATGGAGAAGTATTTATTTTAGTATATAAATGTATTTTTTTTTTTTTATATATTTTATTTCAAAATAACGTTTGCATTTCTTAATGCTAAATATTGCTGATCAACACCAGCTGCCATATGCTTAACAACATCATAAACTTCTTTATCATGGTACCTGATTTGATTATGAGGACTCTTATAGGTGGTTGGTAAACCTGTAATATCACAGTATTTTTTTAATGGTTTTAAAGAAGGTGGAGCATTTAAAGAGTTGTAACTAATTAAATTTGGATTATGAATTTCTGAGTTTTGTTGTATTAGTTGAACTCTTTTAAATTCATCGTTTAATATTTGTTTCAATGGCTTGTGCCTTCTCTTTGGTGATTTATAGTTTTTATTCTTGAAAACTTGTTCTTTTGTTAAATTATCCGATATTTGGAATAGATTTATTTCAACATTTCCTTGACTGGGTTGATTAACTGACATTTTTAACCAATTATATGGTGGATGTGAGTTTGATTGATCAAGTAGGCTAGAGAGGGAACAAGTGGTGTTTTGTAGGTAAGATAAATACAACCAAGGTAATAATGCTTTTGATGATCTTTCAATTTTTGATTTTTCTTTAGAGACTTACGACATGTTAGTTGTTGTAATTTATATGTAAAATATTATCAAGTTAACTATCACATGGCTGTTGATCACATGACTATTTTGAAAGCAATTAAAAAGAATGATTACGTAATTGTCGAGTTTTTGGATTTCCTTTTTTGATGCAACAAAATTTGGTTTCAAAAAATACGAAGCCTTTAATGCACTATAATATATAGTAGATAATCCACTTTCTTTCATCTATTTAAACACCATTTCTCTCCGTTGCTTTGATTGCTCACTTTCTTCAGATTAATTCACAATTATTCAACAGTCAGGCTTGCAACGGAATTATCCATTTCTTTTCACCCTATCCGTCATCTTAAAAAGCCGTGTTTATATGTTTAATACATAGGCCTGCTTACGCTTTATCCAGAACTAAACGTCATATTGTTTTACTTCGCCATTTACAAATTAACATTCAATATCAATTATAATCACAATAACATAAGATTAAAGTTAAGTTATTCATAGAAATACATATCCACAATCTGCTTTTGTTTTCTGTTCATATACCGATTTTTCCCGAGACCTTAAAAGAAATAAGTAAACATTTTTGAGCCCTTGAAAAAAAAAAAAAAAAAAACAACAACATTTAATTATCGAACATTGGCATTTGAATTGCAAAAAAGATATTTTGCAAATTATGAACAGTATAGTAGAAAGTTCGAAGGAGCTTTTATCTATGTCTCCTTTGAAACTAGTACAAAGAGATACTTTTAGAGATTATACTGCAAGTGAACGTCAAGTGATACGAATATGTTCGATTTCTTCCTCTTCAGTGTCAATTTTCAGTGGCTTGGTGGCATTCTATTGTTTTGGCATGATTCATCCCAAGAAACAGGTTTTTAGGCATGAATTAATTTTCATTTTAATAATATTTGATTTTATAAAAGCTTTAGTTTTATTAATTTATCCAGCAACTTCAGAAAGTACCAATGAATCAATTGTTAATAACCAACATTTCCTGGATGTACTTGGTTGGTTTACTTCTTTTAGTATTGAAGGTGCTGATTTCATCATTCTATGTTTTGCTATTCATATTGCATTACTTATATTCAAACCAAATTGGAAAATTAGATTTAGCAGATCAAGAAACAATAATCATCAACTGCATTCAGAAGGTGGACTTTTTCTAATAAGGTTCTACATATACGCCGCATCCGTTGCAATACCTGTTTTGTTGAGTAGTTTAACGTTTGCAGGCAGAATGAATTTTGTTGATCAAATAAGTTGGAGTTATATGGCTCCTTTATCAGCAATGTGGTTTACAACTTGGATCATTAGATACTGTATTGTGATTTTAGTTTTATTAATTTACGGCTCAGTTTATTATCATGTTATGAAAGAATATAAAGCCGTTAGTTCCAAGATGGATGTCATTGGAGGTAGTTCAGGCAATAGAGGTGTTGTCTCTGAAGTTCTAGGTGACTCATTTTGGTATAAAGCTGGCCAATTGATTTTAATGTTGATTTTCCCTGATATTCAAATAAGTGCCCAATTACACGGTAAAAATTTAAATACAAATACTGATTTAAGAAATATTGAAAACTTGAATTTCGACTCTTCTGAATTATATGACCAATTCAAACAACAAGAGGAACGAAGAGCTACAGATTTGGAAAATGTTCCTTCAGACCTAGTTATAACAGAAGAAAGAATGAAAGAATTGCAAAAAGAAGTTGGTTTGGATATCCAGAGAACTTTACATAGAGAAGCAATGGAAAAATTTCAACTTCGTAGGCTTCAAATTTTAAAACAAATGAAAGTTATATTTATTTATCCTTTATCTTACATGTTACTTTGGTTATTCCCATTTATTGCACAATGTTTTCAATTGGAAACTGGTAAAGGAGAGTTCCATCAAGTTTGGGCATACTCTGCTTCCGCTTATTTCCAAGCTTTCAATTGTACCATTGATACAATTGTTTTCCTATACAGAGAGCAACCTTGGAAGTTAAGAGCCTCAAAAGTGGATCCTTATTATCAACTGGAATACTCCTGCTGGAGAAAGCTGGCTTCTTTCTTACCTGGCTACCATTTAGGTTATCCACAAGATGGCCCAATGAACATGAACGTTATCACTGCTGTTCCAGAACATAATATCAATAGCAGTGATTCAACAAGTGATAATGCTAACAACGGTTTATCGCCAAATAAACCAACTATAAGACAAACAATTGAAACTGATGACAATCAGCGAGCTTCATCCGATGCAACAGTAATTAATCATAACATTAACGATGATACAAGAATGTTAAACTTGGACGATATAAAGTCCACTCAAGATTTCGTTAAACATCCCGATCCATCAAGTACAATAGCGGGTCGTAGAGCTTCTTCAATAGATCCTAAAGAAGCCAATGAAATGAGTTTATCGGATTTCTTAAACGCGGCACCTTATCCAACGACACAATTATCCCTTCAATTCCAAGGAGCACACGGATACAACCCAGCAACAACATCAACAACAGGACCAACAGGATCATCAACAATGGCATTGCATACCCCACAAAACCAACAATCCCGTCGCGGCTCAAAGTTCTCATGGAGGTCATTTTCATTGCGTGGATCAATTAGTGAATCATCAGCTCGTAAGAGCTCAATTAATTCTTCAAATCACTCTTATGGAAAGGACAATAGTTCACCAAAAGTATTGAGAGATATTGAGGAAGTTTGCAGTGGATCAACAACATCAAATGTAAAACCAAACCTCCTAGCTCCTCCACCGAACAATAATAACAATAATGCTACCATGACAAGATCAAGCGGTAGAAATAATAGTGGAGAATCTAATTCAACCAAAAATAGCGGTGGTAGCATTAGTAAAAACAGTTGGTATTGGCTTAGAAAAGGTAGTGCTACTAGTGGCAAGACCAATAATAGTAAAAGTAGCGACAGTGGCGCTGAGGATTATCCCGGTACTGCTACTGCTGCTAAGAACGAAGAAGAAGTTAGTTTGGATTATTTTCTAAAACAAGGTCCTGTTAATCATCCATCTTAAGGAAAAAGAACGATTTTTCTTAATTTTTTGTTTGGTGATGATTTCATATTCTGTAGTTGTTTTGTTGTTATTTTGTATATAGGGCGAGTTCCTTCCTTTTTTAATAATATTTTATGTAATTTTATGATAAAATTTTTGTCTCTTTTAGTAAATGAATAAGAAAAACGTAAATAATTGACAGTAAGAAGTACAGCGCAATTAAGGGTGTGTACGTACGGTGTTGAAATGATAAGAAAAGGTATATTTGTTTGTATATAAAAGAGAAAGACAATGCATTACCATTAACAAAAGTAAAAAAAAAAAAAAGCTTAACCTCTATACTTAATTATTTGAGTACTATGCTACAATTTTCATCAATTAATGTGGTGATTTCTTTTTTGTTTTTTTTTTTTTTTTCAGTTTTCTTAACGAGGAATACCTTGACCTCTACCTTGAGGTGGCATTCCTTGTGAAGAAGATTGATCATTTTCTTTATTCTTGATTGTTTCATCAACACTCAAAACTAAAATAGCAGCTTCAGTGGCACTTTGTAGAGCATTCATTTTGATTAAAGATGGTTCCCAAACAAACTTATCGAAATTGTTTGAAATTGTTTCATTTTCAAAATCTAAACCTGACCAAATTTCACCTTTAAAATGCTTTGATCTTAAACTGTTTAATAAATCGGTACCATCTAAACCTGCATTTTCACACAATTGTCTTGGGATTATTTCCAATGCTTTGGCATAAGCAGCTATGATTAATTGTTGTTTGCCTGCAATTGAACGGGAATAATCTCTTAGATGCTTTGATAATTCCATTTCAATTGCACCACCACCAGCAACAATGAAGTTATTCTTAATTGCTCTCTTAACAATCATTATAGCATCATGTAATGATCTTTCAACTTCAGCAATAACTTGGTCAGCACCACCTCTCAAAATTAAAGTACATGTTTTTGAAACTGGACAACCTTCAAATAAGTTGTAACGTTCACCACCAATTTGAACTTCTTCGAATTTTTCACAAGTACCTAAATGTTCTGCTCTAATATCGGAACAAGTTGACTGGACTGAACCACCAACTGCTGATATAACTCTATCCATATCTTCAGATGCAATTCTACCAGCACAGAAAATTCCACGATCAGCAAAATATTGTGTTGCTAAATCACCAATTGGCAATTTTGATAAAACAATGTTTGCACCTGTTTCTATGATTGAATCCAACTTATTTAAAATGATCTTCCATTCAGCATCAACAATTTCTTGATAATCATTAACTTTTTCAATTCTAACTTCAGCATTATCTTTTTCAGCCTTCAATTCTAATTCAACGCTTAAGTTTAAGATTTTTGGATTTTGGAATCTTTTAGGTTGTTGTTCAAAACCGGCATAAGAGAAAGTTTTCTTGAATGCAACACCTTTAATGAATTTGGATTCATCCATTGAACCACCTGCAATTTTTTTGATACCAATCAACTTTTCATCTAGGTCTTCACTATCTAAGGTTAAGACTGCATCAACAACCATCTTTGTGAAAAATTCAGTATTATTTTGAATAATCTTAGATGACATAGCTGTAGTGGCACATCTTTCCAACAACAATCTGAATTCAGGATCATTAACATCATTATCATTTTTCTTAATTTCAACTTGTAACTCTCTAATTTTGTCACAAGCTAAATAACAAGCTTTTCTATAACCTTTAACAATAACATGAGATGACATACCTTCTTCAATAAATTGCTTACATTCTTTCAAAAATTCACCAGCGAGTAAAGTAACAGAAGTTGTACCATCACCAACTTCAGCATCTTGAGATCTTGAAATATCAACAAGAATCTTAGCAGCAGGGTGAACAACATCCAATAATCTTAAAATTGTAGCACCATCGTTTGAAATCGTACTGCGGCCGTCATTGACGATTAAAATGTCAGAACCTAATGGTCCTAAAGTTGGTTTCAAAGTATCTTGAATTGCAAGACATGCATTAATATTGGAAATTATTTGACCTTTACCTTGAGAGCTGTCGGTTCCTTCTTTAAGAACAACAATTGTTGGTGTTTGACCGTTGAATGACATTTTATTTTAATTTGTAATATCTGTATGATTTGTTTGATGGGGGGGGGGGGTATCTTGTTCTGATTACAATTGAGCAATTGCAATTATGATCTGATTAATAGCACACCTTCTCTTTTGGATATTCAAACTTGATGGGATGGTATTGAATTTGATGGTTTTCAAGAGCAAAACTAGACAGTTGCTGATCAGGATGACGTTATGTAACGAAATCAAGGTTTATTTGACTTTTTATCTGAATCAAAAAAGTTGAGTTTTGAATTTTGGCGAATTTCGCGTGTTTTCTTTCGGTTTCGGTGAAGCAGGGTAACTGATTTGTTAAAGGAATTATCGACGCGTCTTTTTGCTTGTTTCTCTGGGGATACTGTTCCCTTCTTTTGGTTCTTTGGATATAAGAATAGGTATGTATATGTATATGTATATGTATTGTATGTATTCATATATTTGTATTTATATTAGTATTTGATATTATGTACATTATATTCGAGTCATCATCATTCAGATCTCAAATAGCCCAAACTCCAATCGTACCATCCTCTCTACCTTCAACCATATATCCTTCTTGGTATCTAGCATATTCAACAATACAACGGTTCTGTTTTCTACCCTCTTTATTATCGTTATCATCACCATTATCACCATCTCCACCACAACTCCAATGCTTTTCTTCAATTCTATCATATATCTTGACAGAATTCTCACTGTTGGTGGATACTATCCTAGATTGATCGAATTGTAAAGTTGTTATTGGTGAATCATAAGAGAATGAGTCCAATATACCACCTGTTCTTAAATCCCAAATTCTTATGGATCTATCGGCAGATCCAGTTGTCAAATTTATATCGTCAAATTGTAAACAAGTAACTGGTCCAGTATGACCAATTAATTGTCTAATAACTTCACCTGATCTTAAATCCCACAATCTAACAATTCCATCGGCTGTACCTGACGCCAGAGCAGCATCGTAGCATTGCAATGCACCAATGAATGGATATTGTTTTTGTCTTTGTTGGTTCTGTTGGTGTAATTGATAAGTTCTGGAATTATTATCTATAGTTCCATTTCCAATATTCATCATACTTGATGCCCATAAAACATCAATGGTTTGTAAACAGTGTCCAGTGTTCAAATCCCATTGTCTAATGGTTCTATCCGATGAACCTGAAACAAATGTAGTACTGCTGAAATTCAAAGCCGTTATTTCTTCAACGTGACTTTCAAAAGTATGCAACAAAGGAGTTGTACTATTATTATTATCATCATCATCATCATCATCAAAACCATCATTTGATAATCTGTTTATATCCCAAAGCTTCAAAGATGCATCCAATGAACCAGTCATTACCAGGTTATCTTGCATTTGTAAACATTTAACACTTGATAAATGACTTTCTAATAATCCTGTACATTTATACCTATTCATATCCCAAACTCTAACGGTATTGTCTAACGATGCCGTGACCATAGTACCAAATGGAGAATCAAACCCAAAGCATGTTATTGTATCTTCATGTGCCTTAAATTCATTTATTAAACTACCAGGTTTATAATATTGTTGTAATGTTGGCTTATGCTTTCTTGAAACTTTTGTCTTTTGAACTTTTGTTGAATTCTGTAATTTACCATAAATGGATTTGGATAGTAAGGCATCTTGTAATAATTCATCATCCTCACTGTCCGTTTCATTGATATCTTTGCCATTGTGACCTTTTTCTGTTTGATCATCTTCATCTTCATCAATTATAGCATTTTCATTTTGTAAACTTTCTAAGCTATCAATATTTTTTACAAGCTCCATTCTCAATTCAATCTCTCTCAATTGGTCTTCTAAATAATTTTCACTTTGTTCATATTCTTTGATTTTGTTGAAAACTGAGTTTCTCATTTCGTATAATCTTTCCACCTTAGAATCAATCTCACTAATCTCATTGGCCGATAAGCCTTTACGAATCTCTATTAAATCCAACTTATAATTGATTTCTTGTTGAAATTTATTTAACTGGCCAAAATTTTGTGAGTTTTTAATTTTTTCAACAGTAATACCTTTAGGCAAAGAATTTTTCCAATTGACATTACTAGTGTCATTTTCATATGTTAATAACCTTGTTGAACCTTCTTTGAATCTTTCTAAAGTTTCATTGATTTCAGGTAAAGCTGCATTGAAACCTTGAAATAAAGAGAAACTTGCATCGCTTGTAACTGTGTTATTACTGATTGAATCGTTTGAACTTGAAAGATCCATATAATGGCTACCACCGTGACTATCCTTTGGTATATCGTACAATAATTCTTCAGGAATTATATTGAAATCTTTCTTCAACTTGTTAATAATTTTGCTCCTTCTGATTAATGGAATCATTGAATCATTATCATCGTTTTTCGAATTTGAATGCTTTTGAATCAATGATTGATTCTTATTATTATTTAAAGTATTGCCCAGAACTTTCTGAAAAGTTTTATTTTGAGCCAAGTGGTTTGAGGTTCCATTTAAACCTTTACCTGATTGAGCAGAGTTAACAATAACAGATGCCGTTGTGGCAACCGATTTTGCTAAATCAGTGTTTAGATACTGTCTGGTCCTGTTCTCACTTGTCATTCGATGGTGTGAATTGTGCAAACAGGGTCTATTAGAATCCAATTGAATAGTGTATATATATATATGTTTAGGTATAGTATAATTTTTGTAGTGGTTTGAATTTAACTAAAGGCTATTTTGAAATCAAAGATTTTTTTAGCAAACGAAACAAAACTGAATAAATTGTCATTTTGCTGAGAGAGTGTTTTTTTTTCTTCTTTGAATCGAGAAAAACTAAGGAAATTTTAAGCTTCTAGTATGTTATACAATGCCAATTCTATATACACAAAACATAGTCATTTCAGGTGATAATGGGGCAAAGACTAACATCTGCTGAAAAATAGAAGATCTATGTGGTTTTTTTATTGAAAATGTGGATGTTGTTTGTAGTGATAAGATCGAAATAACTTGGCTACAGTATTCCCCACACATAGAATCTTTGTAAAGTTGAATGCAGAAACTACAAACTTTGAAATACATAATAAACATAATAAATAACCTTAAATTAGAATACAACGCTAATCATAATATAAATACACAAAATCTTAAAGCAAACATTTACATCATCAATAAGAACCAGACTTCTGATGGGATGGATCTCTTAATCTTGCTGCTTCTTTAACTCTTTAATTTCATCTTCTAACAATTGAATTTCATTTAGTTCAAGACTGATCAAATCATTAACGTTAACAACACCATTGTTGTTTTTAAATTTAACCAATTGATTCTTCAAAACTGGTAATTTAATCTCACTCAAATTCTTAATTTCAATCAAATTATTCATTATTTTCTCATAGATTAATTCGACATTTTTTTTATAATTCAAACTGACCAAATTCAATTTATAGTATTTATTCAATCTAATAATCAATTTATCTAAATAGCTTATCAAACTATCGTATTCATTACGATCAAATTTCGAATATATTAAATCGTTTGGTTGAATGTCTAGTAATTTACACAACTCTACATCATTTTTACTTGCTGTATTAGATGCATTTGTTGTATTGGGTATAATAGAATCGTCTTGTTTTTCGTAAAGAATTTGATGGATGGATTTGTTTTTGAATAGTTCTAATTCATCGTCTTGAATGTCTCTTAGAAGTAAAGTTGTATCAAGGTTATCAACTAATGAATTTATGAATATTCCTTGGTTTTTAAAGTATAGAGTTTGGATTGATTGGTTAATATCTTGTATCCTCTTAATATTCTTATTAAATGATATCGACATTGTTGTTTTAGTAACCTTTGATCAAGTGCTAATCAAAACAAAACAAAACAAAAAAACATCGTTCAGTTCTTTTAAATCATCATAAATTAATGAAAAAAAAAACAAACAAAAAGACGCGATTTTTTTTCTTATAGATAGAAACAGCACAGCCTTAAAATAACTTCTCTAATCTCTCCATTCAACAAACACTTCATCTGTTCTAAACTTTTGACTACAAACGGTGTTTTCAATATCATTAGTTTGTCCCATTCTATAACTCAACAATCCAGCGTGTGCAATCATAATACCATTATCAATACAGAACCTTTCATCAGTAGCATAGATGGATCCATTTCTATCACGAACCATTATTGCCATCATATCTTGTAGTCGTAAATTACAACCAACACCACCAACAATTAAAACTTGTGATGAATTAACGTGGGCCATTGCACGTTCAGTAATTTCCACCAACATTGAAAACAAACATTCTTGTAAAGAATAACATAAATCTTCAACTGTAACTTTACCTCCATCTGGTAACATCAACAATTTGTTTTTCTTTTTGTTGAATAAATCATTTGCCAAATTTTCAACAAACTCTAAAATACCACTAATTGAAATATCCATACCTTTCACAGTATACGGTAACTGAATGAAATTTTTACCCTTTTTAGCCATTTGTTCAATGTTATAACCTGGTGATGGATGGTTTGAAATTTTTAAAATTCTAGCAAATCTATCCAAACAATTACCAATTGCAATATCCAAAGTTTCACCGAAAATTCTATACCTTTTCTTCGAATATGCTATTATTTGTGTATTACCACCACTAACGTACAAAACAACAGGGTCCAAAGCATTAGTAATCTCTCTACCCATTTCAATGTGTCCAATACAATGATTAACACCAACTAATGGAATCCCATACATTTGACTAATGGTTCTAGCTGCAATAACAACACTTTGTAAAGGTGCACCCATTCCAGGCCCCTGTGTAAAACAAATACAATCCAATTGTTCAATTGTCAAATTTGATTCCAACAATGATCT
Source organism: Ogataea salicorniae (assembly GCA_030557545.1). Lineage (NCBI taxonomy): Eukaryota > Fungi > Ascomycota > Pichiomycetes > Pichiales > Pichiaceae > Ogataea > Ogataea salicorniae. Next base: position 133,396 of record JAKTPI010000019.1, read on the forward strand.
TTTAATCAATCGTATGACCCAATTACGGTGGTGTCTTGCTGTATCCCTTGGTAAAAAACCTTCACCTGGTGGAGTAATATACGTATCTCTTATATTTGATAAAATTTCAGATTTGTTTGATGGTGTTAGTTGTCCCAATGGTTGTTTAATTATTCCAACTCCAAGTTTGTTTGCAGAACCTTCAAGCCCCAAGGCAAGGTAATGTGTTTGGCCTGGTTTGGCGTATTTATCTAAAGCAACCATAGTTCTGTTATGTGTGTGTTTATTATCTGATAATATAATATGAACTCGTTCTGACTGTGATAGTATATGAGATAAAGTCGTTGATGATTTGTTGCTAATTTTTATCAATGATTCTAAAAAAAAAAAACCTTGAATTTTTTGTCTAGCAAAATTATTCTCACTTTTAGAAATTTTAAAGAGTGTATGTATGTACTGTTAGTGAGTGTGAAGGGGAGAATAAGTTTTTTTTTTCTTTTCAATTAAGAGGCTTTACATTATTTTTGATATACAGAACGTACTTTATTAAGAGATAAGAATTAGTGGAACAAAAACGTCTATATAAGAGAAACGAAGGGCAACAAAATGTAAACGAGAGAGAATAAAAAAAAAACCTACAGATCGGAATAGATCTAGGAAATCTTGTATATATATAATTATGAGAAAAAAAAAAGAGAAAAAAAAATTAATCAAAGAAAAAGAAAGTTATAATTAAACCTTCTTTGAATCAACATCGTCATTAGGAACGAATTGAGTTTCAGTTTCACTAATGTCATCTTCGTGAGTAGCTGAAACTGAAACCGAAACTGGAGCAATTCTCTTTAATGCAGTAAATTCTTTATCTTTGATAATCTTACTGGACAAAAAGTCATATGCAATTCTGATTGCAGCAGAACCACAACCAATCAACATACCACCAAATGGTGCAATAACAAAGGCACCAAATGCTCCCCAATCTTCATCACTGTATAAACCGTTCCAAATTAATAGTAATCGAGCACCTTCTTTAGCAGTACCGTAATAAATGGTACCAAAGATAAAGACGGAGAGTAGAGCACCTAAGCCACCGACAATAACATCAACACCTCTTAACCAGTAGAAATATCTATCTGATAAACCAAGGAAAATGACTGGAATGATAGAAGCTGAAACTAAATCGGCAATTAAGAAAATTTGTAAAACATTGGCGGCAGCTTTAACGGCACAAACAATAGCTGGAATCATGATGATAATAACTAAGATTCTAACCCAGATTAAAGATAATTTATTTCTGAACAAATCGTTTGAAATGGTTGATGTTGTTGCACTTTGTAAGGAATCAAAAGTACAAGTTGATAAAGCAACTGAGAAGATTAAAATGACAGCAATGATCCAGTTATCCATCTGAGAAACTAAGAGAAAGAATGCATTGTAACCATTTTCATCATTGGGGGTTAAATCACCAGTCCAAACTGCATAAATACCAGGTAAACCAACTAAAGTACAGACAGTACCGGTGACAACAGCAGCAATACTACAACCGATCATTAAATCTTTATCAGTTTTGGCAGCAAAAGTACGTAACCAAAATCCAGAAAGGAAACAATCATTTGTAATAATGGCAACAGGTAAGATGTAAAGTAACATCCAACCTAATTTGTTAGCGCCTAACAATTCACCTTCGGTTGCTTTTTTCAAATCAACGTCAATGTGAATGTTCAAAGCATAAGCAATTGTACCGACAACTATAAGGATTAAGACGAAACCAGCTTGGAAGTTATCGGTAACAAAGGAAACGTGGAATCCACCCATAAAGGTATAGATAGTGGTAACAACTGCTTCGACAACCATTGCAGGAGTTGCATCTAAACCAGTCAAGGCTTCAATCGCCCATTCAATAGCAGTCAATTCAGATAACATGTACAAAAACATTGTTAAAACTGAAAAGGCAGATAGATATAAAGCTGCTGGTGCACCGAATCTTTGTCTACACCATTCGGTTAAAACGAAACCTTCTGGACAACGGCGACGAATCATTGGACCAAACAATGAGAACAAGAAAATAGGAATGGCACCTGAAAGGACATAAACCATTAAACCATGAATACCGGCAATGTTTGCAATTTGCGTATATGTTGTTAAAATACCACATCCCATAGCTAGAACAAAAAAAAATATTAAAATAAGTTAGTATTATGTTTGTTTCTATGAACAAGCTTATGTGATATATTAAAAATCATTCAGTAGTCCGTCAAAATACATCATCAAGCTAGGCGGATATAAAAGCTCGGAAAGGGTATTTCCTGTTTAAATTGTGTATGTGTCTGTGTCTGTGTGTGTGGAGATCTTCATGTGTGTAAAACCCTAAAGAATCAAGTTTGCATTTATTCTTTTGAACAAGAATCCCTGTGAAAAATGTTTAATTTCAAAAACATCAGTCAAGCAAGCAAACAGGTAACTTTGAAAGAATAGAAAACAAAGCAAAGTAGATATTTGAGTTATAATGAAGGAATGAATGAATGGAATGATAATTCAACTGATGAGTGCTGACGATGCAAATCAAACCAATTGTCGATCAGAAACCAATCAACAAGAGCGACTATAACAGCACCAACAAAACAACATTATAAGCCCAGTATTCTTGAAAATGAAAACGGTCTAATTTTGATACTAGATAGAATCAAAAAAAAGAACACCTGGTAATATCGAATTAACAAGAATCAAGTTTATCAAACCAATTGATCAAATTAACTAAGACAGAAAAACACGCCTAAAAAGAATTTTTTTTTTGACCGACATCATCAGAAATGTAATATATTACAAAACCTAGTTTCGCAAATTGCAAAGAGACTATACAACAACTCAACGATCAAATGGATTAATCAATTGAGGTGCTGCAAAGTATCAGAAATCAAAAGAAAAAAAAATATAATAAATAAACAATATCAAATAATCCTCACGCAAGTATTAACTTGTTCGAGTTAAAACGGTATAATCTCAGCTTGTTAAAATTGGCACCCGTCTAAATAATATTGTTCGGTTTAGTTACTTTGTGCTGAAAAGAAAAAAGAAAAAAAAAAGGAAATAGGAAATAGAAATATTGTGATATCTATAATTGAATTGAGTAAGCTTCAAAAAAAGGGAGAAATAAGGATTGGATACGATATGATATATTTGATAAGATTATATTTTTTCAATTGTGTTATTGTTAACTATTAATTTATTGAAAGAATACTAACCACTTGCAATAAAATTCAAAGCCAATGGGATACCAGTTTTGGTACCGTTTGAGTTCAAGAATTCAGCTTTTGAATCAGTTTTAGAAGAAGAGCCTCTTCTTCTTTTGATCATTGGCCATAAAGCAATTATGATACCGGTGACTAACATAAACCCGTAGGATAAGTAAATGATTGCATTTGAAGCTTGAGATGATAAGGCCATTTTGAATTTTGTTTTCTTTAATATTTAAAGATTCTGAAAAGTGGGAAAAAAAAGGAGTTTAGGGGAATAAGAGTAAAACAATAAAGTAGGAAATATGGATATTTATATGTAGAATGCCTTTGTCTCTCCCAAAAAAAAAAAAAGAAATAAGAAAGAAAAAAAGGGCAATAAAAAAAAAACATTTGATTTTGTTAGGTTTCTACGTAAACCTTATAAAGCAGGATATTATGTAATCGTAAAATTATATAAGCTTTAAAAGTAGATTAAAACCCCTAATCCTTTATTAAATTCTTATAAAGTTATATAGTTATAAAAGAGAGATAAATATATCTATATTTATGTTATTTGAGAATACAAATTAAGATCAGTTTAAAGGAATATTAAATGTTTCAGATAATATGGGATAAGTTTGTTGTGTTTCAGAAGTGAGCAAATATACAAAGATTATGTAAGAATCCCGATATTCCTGACAGATTTCTTCCGTTGTTTGAAAGAGGAAAATCCTTTTTGTTGTTGCTCTTTTGCCACCTCCTCAGCAGCCACATCAGAGTCACATCATATCAATTGCCCCTAAAAACCCCATTAATTATACAACTATAACAATTATAACAATATATATATATATTAAGTAAAAACCATAAAAAACCACCACCTGCTGTTTCCGAACAAGAGCTATCTATCTACCCTACCAGCCACTCATTGTAGCCTATTTTTCCATTTTTTTTCTTCTTCTCAACCAACCTGTGCGGCTATAATTTTCTAAATAATAAAACAAATTAATTAATTCAATCACTACTCATAAAATCATCGTCCTTAACTTCGTACTCGTATTGGTACCCTCTACGTTTACCATCACCCCTCTTTCTTCTACCTTTACCTTTGTCAATTTTAACTTCAACCTTTTCATTATTGCCCTTGTTGGATCTTGAACTTTTCCTTATTGGTTCTTTCTTAATACTATTAATACTACTTTTAACAGGTGTGGATTGACTAATATCTAATGATTCATCATCTTCACTACTACTATTATCTTCCTTCTCACTTGAACTTATCAGAATAATTCCCGACGTATCGTAGTTATCACTTGTTTGTTGTACATCTTCTTCCTCCTCTTGTTCCTCCTCTTGCTGTTCATCTTCAAATTCCTCTTCTTCTTCTTCTTCTTCTTCTTCCGATTCCTCTTTCTTCACAAGTCTTCTTTGCTTGATCTTGGAAACTCTAGGCTTTTGAACCTTACTTTTATTAGCATTTCTTCTACTTCTACTTGGTAAAGCAGTTTCATCTTCAACTTTAACTTGAGAGTTAGCTTTACTTTTACCTGATGAATTTCTTGTAATTCTTCTTGTTTCCAATATTTCAATATCCGAATCATCATCTTGATCAACTCCATCTTCTTGGTCTATTTCATCCATCAACGAAGTATCAGTAAAACTCTTCTCAAATTGTGGTACTAAATCTTCTTTTTCTACTTGTTCTTCCTCCAATTCTTCTTCCAATTCTTCTTCGTTAGATTCTTTTTTAACTGGCAACTTTTCTTCTTCTTCTTCTTTTTCTTCTTCTTCTTCTTCTTCTTCTTCTTCTTGCTTTTCTGCTTGCTCTTCCTCCTCTTCTTCAATAGGATCTTCGAATTCATCTTCACCTTCAATACCAATGGCATCATCATCTTTCTGCTCACCTTTTTCTTCTTCACCTTCTAGTTCAATTGCCTTTCTAATACACTCTTGAATATAATCTGTAAATTTAACAAATGCATTCTTGGTTGGTACATCTCTAAAAGAATATTCTAATGCACCATTGGACAATTCACAAGAATCAATAGCATTCATAAGCTCTCTTAATTTACTTAATCCATTAAACTCACTAATTGCTAATTTATTCAATGAAAAAACAATTGCTTTAATGAATGTCTTCTTAGCATTATTAAATTCAAATCTTTCCAATAACAATAAAAATTGTAATGCAACGTCAACTTGAATTGGTGAGCTTATTGCTTCTTCAGGATCTCTATTAACAACCTTATCTGGTTGTGTCCAATAAATTAATTGTTGAATGATATTCACTGGTGTCAACATATTAGTTGTATTTTCAACGGATTCAATCATATCATCCCAACTATTAAACAATCTAAATAATGTATCCGATATAACTCTCACAATTCTTTCTTGATGTGAAACATGCGAAAAGGAATATGCTGGAATACAAAATGAGAAACATTGTTTTAAAGACTCATTATCGTTGATAGATGGATTGAAATATGTTAATAGAGTAGTTTCAAATAATTCATCATCGTTAATAACTCCACATAAAAATAATTTGTATAATGCTTCACCTGATGTAGATTGAACCTCTTTTCTTGAGCTGTCTCTCAAAGTTCTATAGAATAATTTGGCAATTGCCATAGAATCAACACTGTTTGGTGTATTGGATTCTAGAATAGAAATTCCATGAACTGCCAATAAATCAGAAATCACTTTCAAACCAGTCACAATCAGGGAATCAATGTTACTTTGAGTAACAAAAACACCACAAACAAACATACTGTCAATTGCTAATTGTTTATCCAACGTACAGCATAATCCAAGACAAGTTAAACTTAACTCTCTAATTTCAATTTCTTTTCTACGAATAGATGGATGGATTAAATTATCCAATATGGACATAATTGAAATGTTATCTCTCAATGGTTCATCAATTAATTCCAACATTCTTTTTGCAATTGTTAAACAATCTGTTAGAACTTCAGGTTGTAATTCTTCAACTTGTCTCAATTCTTGTTGCATTGATGTATTGGCACTGGCAATTGATGCTCTGGAAATATTTTCTTGTGCTGTTGCATAAGAATTTTCATCATCGTCTTCATCGTCGTCGTCTTCATCACCTTCTTCATCGTCGTCTTTTTCGGTTTTACCACCGCCATTCCGTTGTTTTTTCCCATTGCTAGTAATCTCGTCATCATCTTCATCTTCAGAATCTTCTCTCTTGGAACTTTCATCAATCATACCTGGATTTTGCTTTTCATAAGCACTATCTTTTAAATCACTGATAATATCAACAATCATAGAACAGAAATCACGTTCATTGATTGATAACTTGAAGATACATTTGATTAATGATTCAACGATTCTATCACTTAAAACATCATTTCTCAAAATTTCTCTCAAAACATTTAACATCCTACTTCTACCAAATTCGTCACTATAATCATAATCAGTTGCAATATTTAATAGTTGTTGAATAACAAAATCAAATTCAGTTGGATCTGATATATCAATATCTTCATCAATAATATCAGCTTGAGCCAGTTTAAATTTATGTTCTTCAATTTTCAATAAGTTTTCTTTTCTTCTTTCAAAATAGTTTGAAATGATTTCTGAAAATTTGGATGCTTCTGGAAAGTATTCATCTATTTCATTGTTCATGTTGTTGTCAATACAATACTCATAATAAATCCTCAATAGTAGAGCCGTTTCAGGTGTCAACCCTCTAATGATATCTTCATTGAATCTAATTTTGGAAACAACGTCTTTTCTATGGTCTAAAAACACTCTGACAGCATATTCAGCAATGTTACTTTTTGTAACTTCCAATCTTTCTAAAAATTTTAAAACATCATCATCAACAGATTCCATCCAACTTTCAGTCAACCATCTAGTGGCAGCTTTTCTAACAGATTCTTCTCTATCTTTCAAACCCCAAGTCAATAATCTTTCTCTTGAATTAAAATCAATATCGTTTAGCTTATTAAATTCTGGTAAAATTGTTGAATAAACAAGTTTTCTATTTATTGTATTCACATCTCTTGCTCTTTCGAAAATGTATGGCCTTGTGAAATCATTTTTTTCCACCAGCTTCAAACAAGCTCTTCTGACTTCTGGGTTGCTATCGTTTTGCATAACAAATCTGATCTTTTTAGCAGCATCACTGATGTTCTCACTACCATCTTGTTCTTGGAAACTTGCAATCGTGGTGATAGCTTTAATTCTTATATATGGTTCTTTATCGTAAATTCTCGAAAGTAAATCTGCACTTATCGTTTCATATAAATCGGTATCAATGGATGACATGTTTTGCATCAGATGTGATAGTAAATGGCAAACACGATATCTCACATTTTTATTGTTTGCTTCTAAACCCCTGACTAAATGTCTTGCAATTTTATCGATAAAATGACCAAACATAAGTTCATTTTCTTCTTCTGCCATACTGAGAGCCTTTGGTTCTTCTTCATCTTGATTCTCTTCATCTAAATCCGGGTTGATAGAGTTAACAAACGTTGCAATGAATCTAACAATTCTATCACCAACTCTTTCGTTTCTTTTAATAACCAAAACCTTATTTATCATCTTACAAAACAATTCGTTAAATTCATCTTGTAAATTGAGTTCTCTACATTTTAACTGAATGGTCTTCAATATAACAATTTGTCTTCTATGTGTGGTAACGGTTGTTTGTGAATCTTGAAAAACCTTTCTCATCAATGCTTCAACCTGACTGATATTTGTGATCTCATCGTTCAAATTTGCTATTACCTTTGATTTTGAAGCAACAGCAATACCGTTTTTGCTTGTTAAAGATTTTGCTTTTGCCATGATGTTTTGGTTATATAACTGTTAGCTGAAATAGAACAGAAGATCTAAGCCGGTAAATCAAAGATCTGAATATAGATCAAACTGTCTTGTTTTGATTTGATGTTTGTGTCACTTTTTAACGATTCTTGAAACAACGCGTTTCCCTTTTCAAAACAACCATTCTGCTGACGTCAGCAGATTGGGAAATAATTTTCAATTCTTTTATTTAGTTCACTTCAACTTGGTTTAAATTATCTTGTTCATGAAGATACCAGTTCTAGGTAGGGTGGAAATTAATTAATTATTGTTTAGATATTTTTATTATAGAATATTCAATGTCAACAGATATATATCCAGAATTAACCCTTTATAACCTAACTTTACAGCCGTCAAGTTCCGCTATCAAATGCTGCATCGGTAATTTCACAGGAAATAGAAAACAGCAGGAAATAGTTAGAGCTACAAACACTTCGATTGAGCTATGGAAGCTTAACAAGAAAACAGGTTCTTTGACAAAAGTGCTTGTCCAAGAGACGTTTAGTACAATTAGATCCATATCAAATTTCAAAACAACAGGTTCATCAAAAGAAAACCTGATTATAGCTTCTGATTCAGGTAACTTGACATTAATTGAGTTCAATGGTATAACTAATAAATTTGAATCAGTCTCAAATGAACCTTATTTTAAAACAGGTATTAGGCGGATATCACCTGGTGAATTTATTGCAGTGGATGGTAAAGGTAGATCCGCAATGATAAGTGCAATTGAGAAAAATAGATTTGTTTACACGTTCAAGAAAGATTCCAGTGATAATTTGGTTGTTTCTTCACCATTAGAAGCAAGTAAAAACAAACTGTTAACATTTGATCTATGCGGACTTGATGTTGGTTTTGAAAACCCTATTTTTGCATCAATTGAATATGATTACTCAAATTACGAAAGCGGGACCAGTAATAAGAATGAATTTAATAAGACATTAAGTTACTATGAATTGGATTTGGGTTTAAACCATGTTGTTTTGAAACATTCTGAAACGATCAGGCAATCTTCCAATTTTTTGGTTTCAATCCCAGGTGGAATTGATGGGCCATCGGGTTTATTGGTTTGTTCCCAGAATATGATTCAATATAAATATCTTTCTAAAATGACACACAGTATACCAATACCTAAACGATTAGAGCAATCAGGGGATTCTCAAATTGTTACCGGTGTTGTTCATAAATTAAAAAATGCATTTTTTGTACTATTACAAAACGATTTGGGTGATTTATTCAAAATAACATTAGACTATATAGTTCAAGATTCTGATGGGTCAAAGGGAGAAGGTGGTTTAGTGAATAGTATTGAAATCAAATATTTTGATTCAATGCCGGTTTGCACGTCATTGTTAATTTTTAAAGCAGGATTTTTATATGCCAATTGTGAAAGTGGAGATCAATACATTTATCAATTTGAGAAATTGGGCGATGATCCAGATGATAAGGTTTATAATTCGTCCATTTATCCTGATGAAATTGCCTGTTTGGAAGATAACGAGGATCTTTATTTTAATGTTAAACCGTTTGATAACTTGAATTTAATCAGCATTATTGAGAATCTAAACCCTTTGATTGATTCCAAATTGTATGATTCTGGCAATTCGACAGATTTACCGGTTATCTATTCTTTGTGTGGTTCAAGTTCTAGATCCTCATTGAAAATATTGAATAATGAACTATCTTTTAATGAAATTGTTTCACAAGAATTGCCATCAAAAATCAGTAAGATCTTTGCAACAAAATTGAATAAAGATGATCAATTTGATAAATTCATGATTTTAACTTTTCTTGATAGTTCTTTAATACTGAGTATTGGTGATGACGTTGAGGAAATTGAAAATTCTGGATTTAAAACAAGTACAACAACTCTTGATGTTCAACAAATAGGACAGTCTTCAGTTATTCAAATATACCCTGAAGGGTTCAAACAAATTTTCTACAAAAATGGTGAACCAGTTAAAGATATTTCATGGTCTTCACCACCAGGCTTAACAATTTTACATTCTTCTTGTACCAATACACAAGTTGCAATTGGTTTATCAAATAGAGAATTAGTTTACTTTGAAATTGACGAACATGATAAATTAGTCGAGTATAGTGAAAGAATTGAGTTGGATTCACAAATTGTTTCCATTTCTATCGGTGAAATACCTGAGGGAAATTTTAGATTCCCTTATATAATAGCAGGTGGTAATGATCAATCGTTGACCATTTTGAGTACAAGCCCAGAGACAACTTTGAATCTGATATCAAAGGAGGTGTTAAGTTCCAACGCTCATTCGTTATTGATCTGCTCTATGAACAACTCCATGGTTGATGTTAATGAAGAAGATGATGGAGAGGATGGGAATATCTCCAAGAACAACAATAAATCATTATTTGTTCATATTGGTATGGATAATGGTGTTTATGCAAGGTTACAAATGGATCCAACCACAGGGGAACTATCAAATCCAAGAAATAAATATACAGGTCCAAAAGCAGTTTCTTTATCAAAACTGAATATTCTAGGTCAAAATGTTATTTCAATCTTATCAACAAGAACTTATATTTGTTATAATAGTATCAGTGATTTCAAAATAATTCCTTTAATTAAACCAATTTTCCAATCAATGTGTTCTTTCAAAAGTGAAGATGTTTCTGAAAACGGTTTGTTATCGATCTATGATAACAACTTAACTATTATGACAGTTGATCAATTGGATAACGATTTTTTGATTGAAAGTATTCCGTTACGTTATACTCCAAAATCAATGTCTGATTGCACTGATTTGAATGGGATGTTATATATTGTTGAATCAGATTATCAAATTGAATCTCCATTCATTGAAGACGATCGACAAAGTGACCAACAAGAGGAAATTGTTACTTACGACATTGACGAAACTAAACAGGAATACTTCCAACAATTTGGTTATAAATTTAATGAAGATAGTTGGGGGTCATGTTTACAAGTCATTTCAATTGAAAATAAAGCAATTGGCCAAACCATTGAATTGATCAAAGAAAGTTTGTTCAAAATAGTTAAGATTAATTTCAGTTCAAGACCTAATGATAACTACTTGATAGTTTCGTCATCTACAAATCAAAAATTGAATCCAAATACAAATACAGAATCATTTTTGAGAGTTTATAAAATTGATGAGGATGGATCCATTGAATTTTTATACAAGACAAAAACTGAATTTTTGGCATTATCATTGATTCAATTTCAAAATAAACTTTTGGTTGGTTTTAAAGATTGTTTAATATTGTACGATATTGGTTTGAAACAGCTTTTGAAAAAATCTTCCATAACTTTGAAGAATTGTAATCAAATTATTGATTTGAAAACCCAAGGCTTCAGAGTTATTGTTAGTGATATTAGAAATAGTATTAGATATATTGTTTACAAGCCATTAGAAAACAAATTTGTTGAATTTATAGATGATACTATCCAAAGGCATGTTACTAAGACTGTTATGTTAGATTATGATACTGTTTTAGGAGGTGACAGATTTGGTAATTTGTTTGTTCTTAGATGTCCAAAGGAAATTTCCGAGTTGAGTGATGCCGATAATCATGGAGCATTAATTAATAGAGTTGAAAACAAATTGACAAATCTATTCAATCTCCACCTGGGTGATATACCGACAAATTTTGAAAAAGGGTCTTTAACAATTGGTGGATCATCAAATATGGTTTTATATACATGCTTACAAGGTAAAATTGGTTGTTTGAATCCATTGAAAACTCTTACAGAAATCAATTTTTTCAAAGAATTACAAAAATTCATTATTGAAGAATATAATGGACTGACAGATAGGGATTACTTGAAATTTAAGAGTTACTATATTCCAATTAAAGGTTGTGTTGATGGTGATTTGATTGAACAGTATTATAAGTTAGATACAAAGACTAGGGCCAATATTGCTAATAAGATGGATAGAATGCCGATAGATATTGACAGAAGAATATCTGAGATGAGGAACAGAGTGTCATATTAGTGTACATATATAGTTGATAGAATAAGTTAATATAAGTAAGTAACACTATGAATACGGAGAGGATCATAAACAAATAAGTAATCCACCAGTGATTGGGGTGCGGCTCAAGCAACAGAACAGCGAGCGTTTTTTCATTTCGATTTTGAATTTCAATTTTTGAATTTCAATCTGATCAACAAAACAAACAAGGTTTGAATGTTTCCACTTTTATTTGATTCCTTTTAGCATTAAATAGACATTCACTAAATTAGATGCATATAAATAATATATAGCTTGAATTTACATTAAATCATGATCCAATCAAGAAAACACCAAACTGAACGGAATCAACAAATTTTGAAAACCCTATTGAAAGAACAACCAAACAAATTTTGTGTTGATTGTAAAACTTCCAAAAATCCTAGATGGGCATCATGGAATTTAGGTTGTTTTATTTGTATTAGATGTTCAGGTATTCATAGAAGTATGGGTACCCATATTTCAAGGGTCAAATCTGTTGACTTGGATACTTGGACAGATGAACAAGTTAAATCAATGGTTTTGTGGGGCAATGCAAAAGTAAATTTATACTGGGAAGATAAATTACCAGATGGTTATACCCCTGATGAAAGCAAAATTGAAAATTTCATTAGAACCAAATATGATTTGAAAAAATGGTGTTCAAATTCCACTGTTCCTGATCCAAGAACTTTAAACGGTACTGGTACTGTAGCAGCAAGTTCAAATGCCGATGGATCGAGAAAGGATAAACCTCAACCTGCAACACCAACAACATCACAGAATGCACCAACTCCATCTTCTTCATTATTAGACTTTGGGGATGCACTATCACAACCTCCAAGACCATCCCCATCAGCATTACCAAAGCAAAAACAACCGACAACTGCATCTTCATCTTCATCGACTTTATCATTCATCGAATCTCCAGCCTCTGTTTCTTCTCTTTCAAAGCACAACAATAACGCAAGACCAGATTTGAAAAAATCAATCTTGTCACTATATTCAACACCATCCCAATCAGCTAATAGTTCACTCAACTCCGTACCAACAATGTCCAGCAACAACAACAACCAAACGATATACCAACAACAGCAACAACCAGTAGCATCAACAACAGCAATGAATAATTCATTCAGTAATTTAAACTTCGGTCCAGCTTCAACATCATCATCATCATCATCAACACCAGCAATGCCATCTACGAGTTACAGTATTAACAATAATAGTAACGTTTGGTCAACAGTGTCAACTAATGGTTCAAGTACTACAAAGAAAACCAACGATAGTGACGTTTTTAAAAACGTTTGGAGTTGAATGTAAAATTTTCTTAAATAGTATAGATAGATACTCTTCATTTCTCTGTTTTACATTATTATTTTTTTTTTTACTTAAAGTTGTTTTGTTTGCTTTTTTTTGTTTGTTTGTTTGTTTGTTTGTTATCTTTTTTATCATTATTGTAATTTTCTTTACTTCATTTTACTTGAATAAAAATGGCTTTTCAATGGAATCTCCAAAGTATTCTAAACCACTTCAACTCATATAAAATATTTATATTTGTAAAAAAAGGAAGTTTTTTTTTTTTAGAAAAAATCTGAATAAAGTTTTATTTATTTGAAAAAGGAAAGTATATTAAAAAAAAAGTATATTTGAATCAAATGAAAGAACTTGCACAGAAAAGAGACGTTTATCGTTTAATATAAAATCAGATATATATATATATATATATTTATATATGTAAAAGCTTCTTTAGATAGTAACTGAATCAAAAGCAGTTGACAGTGGTGATAATAACTTGGCATCCTTGTAGAATTCAACAGTTTTGACACCTCTAGAAGCAACACCTTCAGCGGTGAATTCAAAGAACTTGTAAATATCTGGAGCTGGACCAGAAGCACCGAATCTATTGATACCGAATTGAACGTGAGCGTATTTAGCCCAAACAGCAGTTGACATAACTTCAACGGACATGATTGGGATACCATCTGGTAAGATGGACTTTCTGTAATCGTATGGTTGTTTATCAAAAGTGTGGAAGTCTGGCATAGAGACAACAGTAGTTGGGATACCTTGTTCAGCTAACTTCTTAGCACCATCAATGGAGATGGAAACTTCAGAACCAGTTGAGACTAAGATCAATTGTGGGTTTTCAACTTCGTAGACAGCATAACCACCTTTGGCAGCCTTTTCAATGGAAGAACCGGCTAATTGTGGTAAGTTTTGTCTTGATAAAGCAATAACAGATGGAGTATGCTTTGATTCAATGGCTTTTAAGTAAGCAGCAGAGGTTTCGTTACCATCAGCTGGTCTCCAAACCATCAAGTTTGGTAAAGCTCTCAAATGAGCCAGAGTTTCGATAGGTTGATGGGTTGGGCCATCTTCACCTAAACCAATAGAATCGTGGGTAGCGACCCAGATCACAGGGTGACCTGATAAAGCGGATAATCTTAAAGCACCTGCAGCGTAAGAAACAAAGTTTAAGAAAGTACCACCGTAAACCTTGAAGTTAGCACCGTAAGCAGAAATACCGTTAATGATGGCACCCATACCGTGTTCTCTAACACCGAATCTGAAGTATCTACCAGTGTAATCACCTAAACCAGTAGATGGAGGTTGGAAATCAACAGCAGCTGACCATCTGGTTAAGTTGGAACCAGTTAAATCTGCAGAACCACCAACTAATTCTGGTAAACCAGCTTGGATCTTACCCAAGACGATTTCGGATAACTTTCTGGAAGCAACGGCAGAATCTTCAGTTGAGTATTTTGGTAAGGTGTCGATGAAACCAGCTGGTAATTCACCGGCCAATCTTCTCTTCAATTCAGCACCTAATTCTGGGTATTCAACGATATATTGTTCGAATAATTTGTTCCATTCGGATTCAGCTTTAGCACCAGCAACACCAACCTTTGCGTACAAGTCATAAACTTCTTGTGGAACTTTGAAAGATTCAGTTGGGTTGAACCCCCATTTTTCCTTCAATTGCTTGATATCATCGGCCTTTAATGGAGCACCATGAACAGAGTGGGAACCTTGTAATAAGGAACCGAAACCAATGGTGGTTGTGATTTGAATACAAGTTGGCTTGTTGGATTTCTTAGCTTGTTCAATGGCGGCAGAGATGGCAGCAATATCAGTGTCAGCATCCTTAACGTATAACATTTCCCAACCGTAAGATTCTAATCTAGCACCAACATTTTCGGTGAAGGCAACGTTGGTGTTACCATCAATTGAGATCTTGTTATCATCGTAGAAAGCAATCAAGTTACCTAATTGTAAATGGCCGGCTAAAGACATAGCTTCGGAGGCAACACCTTCCATCATACAACCATCACCAAAGAAACAGTAGGTATAGTTATCGGATAAAGTGAAACCTGGCTTGTTGTAGGTAGCAGCAATTTGAGCTTGAGCAATAGCCAAACCAACAGCGTTACAAATACCTTGACCTAAAGGACCGGTGGTGACTTCAATACCTGGGGTTTCGAATTCAGGGTGACCTGGACATTTGGAACCTAATTGTCTAAAAGATTTCAAGTCATCCAAGGTTAAATCGTAACCAAACAGGTGTAATAGAGAGTACAATAGAGCACAAGCGTGACCGTTAGATAAAACAAATCTATCTCTGTTCAACCAATCAGGGTTCTTTGGATTGAACTTCATTTGAGTGAATAAAGCATGGGCAGTTGGAGCCATACCCATTGGAGCACCAGGGTGGCCGGAATTTGCCTTAGCAACACAGTCAACAGATAACAGTCTGATGGTGTTGATGGCTTTTTGTTCTAATTCAGAGACGGACATTTTTTTTTGATTTTTCTATCTATCTATCTATCTATCTATCTTTTTTTGTTTTTTTATTATTAATTGATTATAATGAAACCAAAGATGAATATAAATGGATTAAAAATTAAAAAAAAAACCAAAAAGAGGACGCAAATAATAGATGAATCAATGGGAAGGAACTACCAAAAGCTTTATATTATCTAAGAAAAGAAAGGAAAAAGAGGTCCGATGGAAACGAAGACGCTCAGCAATTGTTGGAAAATGGAAAAACCTCAAAACGGTTTTTTGGGGGATGTTGTGTTGTCGCTGATGTAATCTGAATATACACTCTCATACAACACAATACAATATCCAATTTGCCTGTTGCCATTGCGCGCCCCCGTGTCTTCCCCACGGCCACCGCCACGGATCACAGCAGTCCAAACCAACTTTCTCCGGTGGATTCTTTCCTATCTATAAATTTTGCCTTGTTCCTTTCTTTTCTATGTATATATATAAAAAATACATTCTTTGGTGCTTTTTCGTCTAGATATCTAACTGACTACTTATGATAAAGGGTGGGTATCATACCAAACAAATCAACAAATTAGAATTATATCTGAAACTCTTTTAGGAAAAGCTCCCCCCAAGCCCATATAGTTGCTCTCTATCTGTATGTGTAGAGAGAGTACCCAACGTAGAATAGTTTCCAGAGATTATGTAATTGACCCACTTTCCCCTATCTGAGTGATAAGCAGATCTTTGTTTTACTACTAAAGTTGTTTTTGTAAGGAGTCCGTAAATTTAACCTTCGATAACTAAAACACAGTTAGTTATTACTTATTATATATATATATATAAAATAAAAAATTGACGAGGGTAAGAAAATAAACAACGGACAAACTATCAAGTAGACTTATATTCCTCTAACCGAATTTTGATTGTTCATTTGATCAATTTTCACAATCTTGTATCCTCTCAAACAAACGTTTAACCGACCCAACAACTTGTATTTGTTATCCCCATTTCAATTAATCCGATCATCTTTTTCTATACATCATCGTACATCTTATCAATCTGTTGTAGTATCTGGTTGGTAATCCTTAAAAAGAAACTGTTTGTGTATGATAATATGGTCTCAAGGGTCTGAAAACTGACAAATCCCCCCCCCCCTTTTACATAAGTAATTTACATAATTCTTTTTTTTATTGTAATAGGCGTGTCGTAGTTGTAGTTGTAGGTAGTCGTGTATACACGTTTGAATTTCAATAGACATTCATTTGATTATATCCAACATTTGTTGTAATCATTCGATTGATCAACATATACCAATTCCTTTAATATGTTTTCTTTGAATTCCATTCAATTATATACACACAAAAACAATATCAATTGCCCTTCGAAAGTGTGATAATCACCTACTTTATGCGCTTCAGTGTGTGTGTGTTTTTTTTTTTTTTTTTTTTTTTTTGGCCAGTTGCGCCAATTTTCGTTTAAAAATATATATATTTTTATAGGAAAATAGTATAAACGTATAAATAAATTCTAGATTTATCAACACCATGTTCATCCATCACTTCCGAATTATTATACCCCCAAACACACCAATTAAGCTAAACAACATCATCCAATGAGTTTAGATCCATGGGGACTCATAACAGGTGGAAATGCCAGCTCTATACTTTCCAATGATTTAAACTACTCAAAAATATTGGCTGCTAAAAAAGCTTTAAAACTTTTAGGTGATAATTCAGATCTTTTAGTTAAATTATGTATTGCATGCTCAGAAAGTGACAATTGCTTGTTGAAAAAATTGATTTCTTCATCTGAATCACAAGATTTAATAAATAACGTTGACAAACAAGGTTTCACTCCACTAATATATGCAATCTGTTTTGATTCAAATGAATGTGTTGATATCCTCTTGAATTTTAAAGTTGATCCAAATATGCATGATCAACTGATTGGTTACACTCCTTTGATGTGGGCAACATATTTAGAACGTCAATCCATAGTGGAAACTTTATTGAGTGTAGATGCTGATCCGTACCTGAAAGGTACAAAGACAAATCAATCGGCAGTGGATCTTATCAAACCAGGATCCCAATTATACGATTTTTATAAATCTCACAATTTTTTGAATAAACCAAAAGTTTCTTCCTCTTCTCTGTCTTCAAACATTTTTTATAAAGAAGAAATCATCAACAATAAAGAACAAGAAGATTCTTTCAAAGCACATTCAAATCTACAAACAATGAGTCGTTTAAATAATTTATCAATTGATGATGATGATGATCAAAAAAAGACAACTTCAACTACCAAATTTGTGGATGATGAAAGTTATAATGATAATGATTCTTATTTAACAAACGAAAACTTTGATTTTAATCAAGTTTTACCAAATCAATTTATCAAATTCAATGATAGTACCATTTCATCAACAATCGATTATATCTTTGAACTATACAAAACTTATTCAAATAAAAGTATTTATCCAGCATCAATTGTTTATCAGTGTTTAAGATATGCAGACAATCAAATTCAAAGTCCTGAAATGGTTGAGTCATTTTTGGATTTGTTTCTAATGAGAGTGAGAAGTATCACCGGTACTAAAAGTGGTGTTGTTCAATTAACATCATCAACAAAGAACAGGGGTTCAAATGTTTCACAAGTTGATGTCGTTGTTGTTGGTTATTGGATATCATGCTTAAATCATTTATATTATTTTCTTTATAGAGACGGAGCTTGTCAATTTTTCAAGAAATATCCAAAAATTTTACAAGAAATCGTTTCCACTCTACATCCACTAATTTTCCAACTATCCTTTTCATTGGATTCTAAACTTGAAGATCTGATTGAACCTTGCATATTGGATTATAGCAGTGTTCCTGAATCGAAAAATACAGTTTATAAAGCTGATTGGAAAATTTTTAAAACAAAAGTCACTACAAAATCAACTTATGAAGATATCATCAGTATGTTATATCCACCATCATTAGAAGTACAAATGAAACCATCTCCATTGAAAGTGATCCAAACAATGGGTGCATTGTTGTATGTTTTAGAGTTGTATCATATTAACGATGTCATCAAGCAACAGTGCTTTGCAACAGTTCTTTACTGGTTAGGAACTTCTCTTTTCAATAGATTATTGGCAAATAAAAAATATAGCTCACGTAGTAAGGCGTTACAAATACGTTTAAATCTATCTTTTATTCAAGATTGGTTACGTGCAAACAATTTAACACCTTTTAAACCTGATCAAGGCAACAACAAAGATTACCCTGACTCAATTATTGATTCACAGTTTATATTGAAAAACGTTGCAAGATTTGATAGCAACGATAAAGATCCAATGGCCTCTACATTTTACTATAATTCTTTGTATAAAATTGGTCAAATACATTTAATGCCCGTTTTCGAAATATTAGAATGGTTACAAATTATGACTGGGTTACATAACGATGATGATATTGATCTTTTGAAAGAAATCATTGATAGATTTGATACTTTAAATCCTCAACAGTTATTGAACGTTGTTAAAAATTATAGATATGAAGTTGAAGAATGCAAATTTTCCAAAAATTTGAAAAAATATTTAAAAGAGAGTGTATCAACGGAATCTTTTTCAAAAGATACAAAGAGACAGAAATTGTTTTATATTTCAAGTGATCAACTGTTTTTAAATCCAAATCAAGGTTTCCCAATCACTTTACCAAACATAACTGAATTGTTGCATCAATACGGTGCAGATTTTAATAAAGTTGATACAAAGAAATTGAAAATTTATCAACCACATTTGCCTATTCAAATAATTGATGACCTTGAAGAAATCTACGATCAAGATAATAGCGGTTACTTGAATCAAAATGATAACAAAGACAGTGAAATTAATGATGATGGAAACGTTGTTGACCATTCAAACGGTGGTGGGCATAAATATAATCCACATGATTACACTTACAATGCATTTGCAGATGATGCTAATGAAGATTCGGTTGGTGGTGGTGGTGGTGGTGGTGGAAATTTTGCAGGTTCCGAATTGTTCAAAGAACTCTCGATACCTTCATCAGTTGCGCATAAAACTTGGGACGTTGCAGGTGCCGATGATGCAACTGCAAATCCATGGGCATGAGAGATATTTATTTATATTTGTATATGTTTGTATATATAGTTTGCATTGGGGTTCAATTCGGTTGCATATACATAACAACTTATTAATCGATTTATATGACCTAAGTATGTATGTACCAAAGAAATAACTAGTAATAATCTGAGATTATGTCAGCGCTGATGTCATTTTCTTTTATTGTAAACAAACAAACCAAACTAATCAATTTACTACGTAGGCTTTTTTGAGCAGGAACAAAAGAAGATGGATTATAAACGTATATATACTGGTTGCAATTGATTGTAATGACACTTATACAATTACAGATTAATATATCATAATCCAATAAATAAATACCCACTTTTTTTTTTTATTTTATAGATTAAACAAATACAAACATTATTCAAAGAGAAAACACTTTGAAGAATAAGAAGCAGATAAAACAAATTGATTTTCAATTCCATCATCATTTTTTTCAAGACAGTATAAAACAACAACAAAAATAGAAATTCTTTTTTTACTATAAATATAAATATAATTACAGGCAGTCACAAGTAGATAAATCCCAGTAACAACAACAACAACAAAAAACAAAAAAAGATGTCTCATTTACTTGCAATGGAGGCAGCATCTGCTGCTAATCACGCACAAGCTTTTTTACAACAACAACAACAGCAACAGCAGCTACAAAGATCTAAGGTTACAGATGCAGTCAATTTTGCCAACTTTAATCAAGATTTTTCATGTATTTCAGTTGGTTATCAAAACGGCTACAAAATATACAACTGTGAACCGTTCGGTCAATGTTTTGCTAAACCTGAAGGCAGTATTGGAATAGTGGAAATGCTTTTTTGTTCATCTTTATTGGCAATTGTTGGAATCGGTGAACAACATTCATTATCACCAAGAAGATTGAAAATAGTTAATACTAAAAGACAAACAACAATCTGTGAGTTGACTTTCCCTGGAACAATCCTTGCCGTTAAAATGAATAGAGAAAGATTAACTGTTCTATTAGAGGAGACTATTTACGTTTATGATATTAACAACATGAGATTGTTACATACCATTGAAATCCCATCCAATCCAAATGGTTTGATTGCTCTTTCCCCATCAAGTGAAAACAATTATCTTGCTTATCCATCACCTCAAAAAGTCTCAAATAACAATAATAACAACAATAACAATAGTATGAATAGTCAAAATGATCAAAATAATGGTGGTGGTGGTGGTAGCCAGCATATTAGAAACGGTGATGTTATAATATTTGATGCTAAAAACTTACAACCTACGAGTGTCATTGAAGCACATAAAACTCCACTAGCAGCAATTGCATTGAGTAAAGATGGATTATTGTTGGCAACAGCAAGTGATAAAGGTACGATAGTTAGAATTTTTTCTGTTGAAACAGGTATTAAGTTATATCAATTTAGAAGAGGTACTTATCCAACAAAAATTTACTCTTTAGCTTTTAGCCCTGATAATAAATTTGTCATTGCAAGCTCGGCAACCGAAACCGTCCACATATTCAGGTTAGGTGAACAAGAAGCTGAAAATACTATCAAAGCTGCAAATAAAAGATCAAAACACAACAAACATACAAATCCATTGAAAACATCACCTAATATATATCCACATAATCAACATACTAGTTCTGATGACGACGATGATGATGATGATGATGAAGTTGATGATGAAGACGATGATGATGATGATCTTGGTGATGCTGATGATGTTGATGAATTTGAAGACGATGAAGGTGTCGATGTTGACGACGATGACGATGAAGAGGGTAATGATAACAATCGTCCACGTCGTTTGAGAAGAAAACAATCCAATTCATCATTTGGATCACAACAAAGTGGTGAATCTGGCAATGATGCATTTAAGAAAGAACCGCTCATTGATAACGCTAGAAGATCTGTTGCTAGGATGCTTAGACGAACCTCTCAATCATTAGGTAGAAAAGCAGCTGAAAAAATGGGTACTTATTTACCACCAAAGTTCTCTTCGATTCTAGAACCAAATAGACACTTTGCATCTTTGAAAGTTCCTGCTTCTAAAGAAACTAAAACTGTTGTTGGAATTGGTAGTAAACAAGGAGCTTTCGACACTTTAAATGATGGTTCAAGTATAGTTGGAGATGATGAAAGTTTATCTGGTTCGTCATCTGCTAATAATAAACGTTTAGTTCATATTATGGTGATTACGTCAGAAGGATTTTTCTACAATTTTGGATTGGATCCAGAAAGAGGTGGTGATTGTGTCTTGTTAAATCAAAGAAATTTGTTGACTAAATAGAAAAAAAAACTAAGATAAAACAAAGTTTACTCTTTCGAATGTGTGTTCTTTTTTTTTGATTTCTTTTCCTTTTAACTTTCTATTTTTGTAAACACTGCACTCTTATTTATTTATTATTAATCTATTGATCTATTAACTACTGTCGATTTCACAAATTGTTTTGATTCGATTCACTTTAAAATAAAAGTAAAAAAAAACTAGCCAGTAAAAAAGCCGCCGTGTTGGATTTTCAATCTACCAATTTATGTCGGAATCCTATAGGGTGGTGGTTTTCACCATTCTACCCAACCATAACGGGATAATTCTTCGTACTAGTGTATATTATCAGATAAAATCGGATCGAATTACTAACGGGTTTCGATTATCCTATGGAATAGTTGTTGTTTCCAACTGTTAGGTTTTTGATATTATTTAAAATTTATTAAAAAAGAGACGGTCACTCTGCCAATTGGCCACCAAAAGCAAATCATCACTGTAATTTATCGGCTTTTTATCATTTTTTTTGGTCTTTTTTTTTTATTATCGTTTTAAGCCGTTCAATTATTTTAAAGCCATTTTTTATTCTCCAGATCTGGTCTGTATTTTCTTTTTTTTTATATATTTTTTTCACTTCTATTTCTTTAATCGATGAAAAGTATCTTTCAAATACAGATTTAATTATCATTCCATACAAGATTTTAAAAATTAATACAAATTTGAAAGAAAAAAACAAAGATAAAATGACTATAGCACTACCTCTGGAAATCCAGGGAGAAATCCTTTCTCATTTAAACATACGGGAATGCATTCAACTATTACATCAAACATATCATCAAGATGAAATATATGGTTGGCGTCATTCTTTACGTCAAAGGTTGAAATCAAATTTAAGAATTTTTACAAATAAATCAGATATACACTCATCAAACTTAGAAGGTCAGCCATTTAATGAAAATAGTATACTATTAAATTCTGATGATTTTAATAGATTTGAAGAAATTATAAAGTTTGAGAGGAACAATAATGATAATCATAATCATAATGAAGATTTTATAATTCCTGAAGTTGAATATATGACTTCGATGAACTCTTACAATGATTCAATTTCAAAATTAACTGATTTATTACCGTTGCCTACAATGTTTAAACTATATACAAGTTTAGATGGTGCTTCCACTTGTGAGTTACCATTTGGGAATCATATCAAAAAACTTGAAATTGAAGCAACTACTCCCGATGATCTAATATCGTTTCACTATAATATAATCAGTATGAATTATCTCGAAGAATTGAACATAACTATTTTGTATCCTGAGAGGGAACAAGATGAGTTGTTTTTGAATAAGCCGTTCAATTTACCAAATTTGAAAAAATTAAAACTAAAAATGTTTGCTAGCCACCTAGATATAATCTACAGTTTTTTACATTCTTCAGAAATATTGGAATCTTTTGTTGTTAGACTCAACGAAACTGGTTTATTTAATTTAAACCTTGCACTAAGGTATTTAAGATCAGAGTCTCTGAAAATTTTAGATATTAAATCATTTCAAGATGATGATAATAGAAGGGTGTCAATTGATTGGGAACCTGATTTTGAATCACTCAGATCCTTGAAAAATTTGACAAAGTTGAAAATCAACGGTTTTAACTTCACTTCTAATTTGAAATTTTTCAATGAACTAATAAATTTGAAAGAAATCAGCTTGAAATCAACCAAAGATCCTGAATATTCACCAATATTAAACTTTAATTCAGTTATTAGTTGGAAATTTAGTAATATTAATAGAAATCTAACAAAATTACAACTTGATGAGACTTTTACATTATCAAATGAGCTCATAAATTTGAGGTTTGTTCCAAATTTAAAACATTTGAAACTAAACACGGTTATTTTGAAGCAATTTTTCAATTTCAATTTCTTGCATTCTTTAGAATCTTTAGAGGTTACAATAATGTCAGATCGTTATTACATTGATTCAAAAATTGGTGTTGCTGATATAAATATTGGATGGCCTGCAAATTTGAAAACGATAAAAATTGATTTAATCAGCAACGATGAAAGAAAAAAATTTCATTCTTTGGAAAGTATGTTGGATAAATTATCAATAATGAAATTACCAAGTTCATTAAATACATTACAATTGTCCCTTGAAACTACTTCTAAATTAGGTAAAGAATCCATTTTCAATAGGGACGATTTACATATTAATGATTCAATAAATAAAATGATGCCTTCAAAACTAAAGCATTTGAAACTAGTTGGATTGGATAAATATTTCCCTCAATGGCAATGGTGGAATATGAAGTTTTTAATCAACTCATTTCATTTAAAACTGCCAAAATCTTTGGAATCACTTGAACTTCAAAATTCTTTTATTGAAGGTACGTTCAATTTACCAAATTTGAAAAAATTAGTAATTAAAAATTCATTTTTCATTGATAATAAAATTTTAAACTCAAATTTCTGCATAAATGAAAATGATGAGAATAGCAAATTTGATCTGGATGTTTTCAATTGTTGTTATAATTCAAATGATGTCAATGAAATTGAATTTTTCAATGGTGCTATTAATTCCACAAAATTTCAAAAAAAGAAGCCTGAAGAAGTGCTTTTGTGGAGAAATGATAAAAAGATTTGTTTACTTAATGGTCCTATCCTAAAATCTGCCGTTATGATATGACCTTTTTCTCTAAAAGCTTGCTTTCATCTTACGTACCCATTTAAAATATTTCCCTTTTTTGTGATTTGTTCGAAAAGTTTAAAAGAAAGGGGAAATCGCTTTGTGTATTATTATTTTCATTTTTAAAATTTCCATGTTATATATAGTTTATTTTATATTATTGAAAATTCGGTCATAAGATTATTAAATTATTAAAAAAAAAGAAAAGTTTTTATATATAAGAGAAGCCAAGAACACCGTTGTTTTCCCTAAGATCCATATCAACGGTTTCATCACCTTCATAACCTTCTTCAATTGAATCGCTAACTGTCAAACCATGAATATTTTTCCACAACCCAGTACCGTCATTATTACGAAGATTATTACCATCGATAGTTGTGATTTCTGAACTTTCGTTTTCTCTGAATATAGTTTTCCGAAAAACTTCCATTCCTTCATTCATTGTTTCGGTTACAGTGTTGATCATCCCTGTTGGTCCATCGTACACTTCGGCAGAATCAATGTCATTGATCCAGTTCTTGAGTTCTTCGTCATCTTCGTCATCTGCTATTTCCAAGTCCGTTTTAGGCTTTTCAACAGCTCTATTATCATCCTTAAAGGTAGTTTCGGTTTGTATGTTATTTTGATTGGTTGTTTCAGTGCCAGTGTTATTATTGGCCTTGTTAATATTTGAATCAGTTTCTTTGGCTTCTTGTGGCTTAGGAATTTCGCTCTGGTTAACGCTTGTAGTGGTGGACGTCGTCTTTTTAGACCATGATTCAAGACTAGGCGGGTCACTTCCAAACTCTTTACCAGCTTTACGGTGTTGTTTTGTTAAAATATCAGATAATTTAGCATCAGCAAGCATCGCCTCTGGGTCTTCCTGATCAAGTTCAACTTGCGCACTAGTTGATTCAGTGACTTTTTCAGCAATGTAATCCCAAGCATAATCGGCAACATCTTCACCTTTGAAAGATTTTTCACCAAAGTGATTTTGAACCATATGATCAACGACTAACCATCCATATGCATTAGAGAATCTTCTTCTAACAATGATGTTGTTATGAGCATCAGGCAGGAGGTTGACTAAAACCTTTCTCCAAGTCATTCCATTATGCCATCTTTTAGCAATTTTCTCTTCGAGTGCTCTTTGTCTCTTTGTTGGGTCAAATGTTTCTAGAATCGAACTCGATGTCCTTCCAAGTTTTTCGGGAATGCAATCCGGGTTATATATTTTATCATGTAATATAACTTCCGGTCTAAAATCTGGATCAGTAAGGAATTTCAGTGGTGGAGATGGAGGTAGCAAAACTTTTTTGATGGATTCTATGACTGATGATTTTGGTAATGGATTAATATAATTTTCTAAATCATCGTCATGAGACTCTTCAAGTCCATCAAAGGTTTGATAACGATGATATTTTTTGGTTTTGTTAGGCGAGTCCTGTAAGTTTGGAACACAGAATGTCATGGCGGTTTGTAAAGGTGATAATATTTTACTTTTGATACTGTTCATAAAACTGCTGTCACTATGCGCTTCTTCAACATTAGCTGGGATTTCACTGATTTGATCCGAGTTATCGTCAGAAGTCCCTTGTTTTTCTTGCGGAATTTCTGTCCTTAAAGCATTGTCATCCTTTAAAGTAGCATAAACTGAACTTAACGCCTTCCAATCAAGATATAATAGAGCTGATGTTCTTAACGGAACAATACCATCGTGAAGTACATTTGCATACAAAGTTCTTCTTTTAAACCTTCTCAAAATTTTTCTAGTTGGTTCTGAAGGTAATAACATTAGTAATGGTTTAGTACCTTGTAATCCTAAATCGAGACCAGTTTTACCAACAATACCAAACCCTAAAGCCATTTTCACATATGCTGGGTTTTCATTCGATATTCCTAAAAATGGTGCTGCCATTGCTATAAAGTTTTCTGGTTCAATATTTTCAAAAAATTCCGGATAGTTAAAATTGATATATGCAAGTGCAAAAGTAGTAACCAAACCCCCTAATGAATGTGAAATAAAAGAGATCTTGTTGACGTGCAAACCAGGAACAATATCTCTAACTATGTATTCTGCCAATCTTCTACCTAAATATTTGACACCTCTTTCTGTCTTGCAAACATTTCCTGAATACCCTCTCACAACAATATTGTCACCTGTCTTAGCAGCCATTGATTCAATTTGTTCTTTCAGATAAAACATATCTGCCGTAACATTAGAGTGCAACCCATGTGTTATAATGACCAAATGGACAGGATCATCGGGTATTGGTGAAGGAGGTGGTCTATTCCAAAGATCTATAGTCGTTAAATGCTGAATATCCAACTGGTTTGTAAACTTTCCGAGTCGATCCCCCAAGTTATGACGATGAAGTGAAGATTTATCTTTACCGATTATCACTTCAAAATGCACTTCAGCGCTAGTACTAAACAACATTTGGCTCATCACATCAACGATCCAAACGTATTTTTTTTTAATTGTATGAATGGATAACTCTGCTGTTAAACTTTGGCCAGCGGAAATATTAGGATCATAAATTGGTTGGTCCGCCGTTATAAAACAACCTTTTGTATGGTGGTATTCCTCGGTTCTAATTTCACAGTAAAGAATGTAGGGGCCCGCTAGATAAGCTGCTCTTAAAGGTAGCATTTCAACATTCTTGATTTTGATAAAAAGTGATTCATTATGGTTTATGTCCTCGGGAGGGAAATATGTTATAACAAATCTGTGCACATCACCTATATTCAGCGAATTGTGGGATCTGAACAGGAGGGAAGAAGAAACACTTTCAACTGTAGTATTTGATACAGGGTTTTGTCCTTCCATGGTATTTTTTTTTTTTTTGCTACCGATTATGTTCTTTGTCTAGAGAACGAAACTTGTTAAGCAACTTTGAAAAATCGCTTCAAGTTTGTCAAAGTCTGGCTCCATAAATCGCAATGGACTTTTTGAGAAAAGAAAAAGAGGATATCAATTGATTGGAGAAGTGTAAAAATTGTAATATCCGATTGGCAAATAAAAGTATCTCAGTTTGGAAACAAGGAAAAATGGTTTGATCCGAACAAGTCAAGGTGTAAATAAATATAAATATGATTCAAAAGTCTAAGAATAAAATTGTAAGTATAATTACATCATTGTCATGTGCCACATTCTGTTGGTTCTTTTTGTGGCAAAGCAGATCCAACAAATACGTTTATCTTGTGATTTTGTATCACGTGAATATTGTCATGTGGTTTTCAAAACTTTAGAGAAAAAATCCAACTTTTTTCTTAATTTTGCGTGCTCGTGCAAAAACAATTTGGAACACACTGATGGGAAAATCCAAAGTTGTAAATCAAATCTTTTCTTTGGGAGATAGGAAATAAATACACTTTATTATCCTTATTTATATCATCTTAATGTTTGCATCTTAGATCCATAGATCATTAGCAAATTCTTATAACTATAGAAAAAAATGACAACCGTTTTCAAAATCGATTTAGGTATAACTGAAGAAGAGACTTATTCAATCTCTAATAAGTCTATCAAATTTGATACGTTAGACGATATTAAACCATTTTTAGATGAATTAGAAACTAAATCTGGTTTGAAGAAAATTGATATCTCTGGTAACACTATTTCACCATTATGTTCCAAGTTATTATGTGAAAAATTAATGCCATTCAAAGAAACCTTGATTGATTTAAATTTACAAGATATTTACACGTCAAGAGATAAAAATGAGATTCCAGCTTCCTTATCTGAATTCTTCCCAATTATTTTCCAATCTCCAAATTTGAGGGTTTTGAACTTGAGTGATAATGCATTTGGTCAAGATGCTATCTCAACTTTAGAAGAGTTAGTTTCAAAGTCTAAATCAGTTGAACACTTGATCCTTTCAAATAACGGTTTAGGTCCATTTTCAGGTGCAAGAATCGGTGATGCTTTGTATAAATTATCGGTTTCGAAATCATCTGATCCAAATGCTCCATCCTTGAAAACATTCTGGTGTGGTAGAAACAGATTAGAAAATGGATCGATTAATCATTTACTTATTGGTCTTAAATCAAACTCTGATTTACAAGAAATCAAATTATATCAAAACGGTATCAGACCAAAAGGTATTGCTACATTGGTTACCTATGGTTTGGTTAACTTATCCAAATTGAAATGCTTAGATTTACAAGACAATACATTCACCTTAGCTGGTGCCACTGCTTTAGCTAATGGTTTATCATCATGGAGTGAATTGACTGAATTGAATGTCAACGATTGTTTGTTAAAATCTCAAGGTTGTCTCAAATTTATCTCCAAATTAGGTGAAATTTCAGATAAATCAAAGTTAGAAATTATCAAATTACAATACAATGAATTAGAATCAGACTCATTAGAAATTTTGATCAGATATTTACCAAGCTTGAAATCTTTAAAATTCTTAGAATTGAACGGTAACAGATTTGAAGAAGATTCTGAACTGATTGATAAGATCAATGAGATCTTTGAAGATCAAGGATTTGGTGAATTTGATGAATTAGATGATCTAGAAGAACCTGATTCAGATGAGGAAGATGAAGACGATGATGAGGATGATGATGATGATAACGAAGATGATGAAGGCGCTGATAAAGATGAAGAATTGGCCAAGTTAGAAAAGGAACTAGCTGCGGCTACTATCTAATAAACTGAAACCTTGACAACCAACCACTTTAATTTCCATATACACCATACATATATATACACAGCATACTCTAATTTTTGTATATATAGATCTGTTTCCATTAGTTAATTTTTATCTTTGTACTTTGTTGATCTCGATGTATATACTATTCATTTACGTAGAATGTTTATAGAAAAATAAATATAAAAATCCAGTTCTCCCAAATCATACGGACATCATTTTTCTTTCCTCCTTTTGGATCTCATTTTTCAATTTTGTAATTAATTTATCCTTTTTGATCCATTTACTCTCTAGCCATTTATCCAACCTATTTCTTTTGAGTGGAATCGTGGACATCATTTTGGCTTTAATGTGAACTCTAATGATAAATGTGCCGCTATATAAACCAAAAATTTCAAATAAATTTGGTGCGATAAATGAAACCTCCTCGTTTTCTTTATACTTCTTTCCTTCTTTTCCTTCTTCATTTTCTGATGGTTGATCTTTATGTGCTCTTCTGTAGTAAATAATAGAAACATCGTAGAGTCTTGTAAAATGTGTTTTATATAACCCATTAATAGCATTTGCAAAACTGGGATATCTTGGGTATAATAAATTATTGAAAGTAGGTAAATAGAATTTTTCATTCATACCTTGTTGCATTCTAGAATCCTTTTCAGTGAAAATGTTAACTTCAGGAAAAGTAACTAACCATTCAGTATCTTCTGATTCAATTAAATCTTTGAAAATAAAATGCAATGTTTCATCATTCAACTCCCAGTTTTCATCTGCTGTGAAAACATGTTTAAATAATTTGAAACCTGGGATATCCCAAATTGAAAACCAAGTGAAAAACTTGACTTTTGGGAAAATAATTGACGAAATATCTTGGGAAAAAATTTTTTCAGGTTGGTTCCAACCTGTTTTACTAGAATAATCTTTATTTGGGTCATCAATTGATTTTAGAATTAAATAAGGAAAGACAATATAATCAACTAATGATAAATGATTGCTCATTATTAATGCATTTTCAGGTTCTAACTTATCACCAGTAATTAAAATTTCAACATTGTTCAATTCCTAAAGTTTCAATCAATTGTTATTGTTAATAAACTATTTATACTAAATGGATTGTTTGTTAAGATCACTTAAAAAGCGATTGAAACAAGAAATAAAATGAAAACTTACCAACATGTAAATACAAAGCATCCAAAATCCGGTTGCAAAAACTTTTTTGTAGTTTAATCTAGTTTGTGGAAAAACATACTTTAAACCAATTGTTGCCATCGATGAAAACTCATATATGATAAAATATATAAGCATAACTCCAAACAAGCAAAGTGTTCTTAGTAACCTTTTGTAATTTGGATCTGATTTGATAGATTTTTTGATAGTTTTTGTACCTATATGGTCAAATAGCTCACTCTTCATGGTTTTTTGGTGTTTGTCTCTCTTTCTACTTATCAATTGATCCATATACTCTATAACTACTGACACCAAATTATTTCCCCTTCTTTCAATGATTTCTTCTTTACTCCCTTTGCAAAATGATTAGATTACTGAACCCGTGCACCATCACTTTATCTATAATTAAGCACAGCCGCGTTTTTGAGCGGCTTATTATCAGCTCCAAAAAAAAATTCCAAAAAAATTTTCAAACGATAAAAATCTTGGTGTTACTGGTTAAAACTCATTAAAGATAACCTTGGTCTGTATATTTATCTACTGATATATATTGAAATTGTGCAAGTGTATCAATCAAACATTAACCGATTAAAATTCTCAACATGTCACGTATAATTGTGAAAAATCTCCCAATATATTATACTGAAGATAAGCTAAAAGACTTCTTCAGTAAGAAAGGTGACGTTACTGATGTCAAATTAATGAAGAAAAGGAATGGTGAATCCAGAAAGTTTGCTTTCATTGGTTATAAATCAAACGTTGATGCTGAAAATGCAGTCATGTTCTATCACAGCAGTTTTATTGATACAGCTAGAATTGACGTTCAACTTGCCAAAACATTCAGTGATCCAACTGTTCCATTGCCATGGAAGGAAAAGAGAAGGTTAGCCGAACAACAGTTAAAAGAGACCGAAGAAAAGTTGAGAAAATTAGAAGAAGCTGGCCAAAAAAATAAAAGACAAAAAAAACATTCCGCCATAGATAGTAAAATTGAAGGAAATCAAAAATTGCAAGAGTATTTAGAAGCTGTTAAACCACAAAGTAGATCTTGGGCGAATGATGAAGTTGTCAATGTCAATGGTGCTCCATCATCTAAAGATCTAGAAGATGCATTGAAATTAAAAGATATGGGCCCTTCAGAAAAGCCCCATGTCAGTTTGATTGCCGATGCTGCCAGTGATGATGAATATGAAGAATTCAATAAAGGTGAATCCGATAGTGATCATGATGATGGTGAATCTGGAGAAAAAATGATATCATTGACTGATCTTGATCAGAAAACCAGCGGTAATCACGATGAAGATAAGGAAGAAGCTCCTGTTGATATGGGCGATATGGATTGGTTAAGAATGAAGAGAACGAGAATAAAAGAAAATCAAACCGAGGAAGAGCAAGAGGAAGCACAACCGGTGATAGAAAAAAAGAACGCAAAGAAAGAACAAAAAAAGTTACCGGAGGTTCAAGTTGAAGCTGCAAAATCTGAAATTGAAAAGAAGGATGAAAAACAGTCTGATTCTGAATCTGAACCAGAGTTAACTGAAAAGGATGTTACTATTCGAAAAATTTCCAACCTTGGTAGATTATTTTTGCGTAATATTTTATATACAGCAGATGAACAAGATTTCCGTGGCTTATTTTCACCATTCGGCGAATTAGAGGAAGTCCATATTGCTGTTGATACAAGAAATGGGTCATCTAAAGGTTTCGCTCATATCAAATTCAAAGATCCAAAGGATGCAGTTCAAGCTTACCTTCAACTTGATAAACAAATTTTCCAGGGTAGATTACTTCATATCTTACCAGGTCAACCTAAAAAGGACCACACTTTAGATGAATTTGATCTTGCTAATTTACCACTAAAGAAACAAAAAGATCTGAAAAGAAAGTATCAAGCCTCTCAACAACAGTTCAGTTGGAACTCACTTTACATGAATAATGATGCAGTTATGGAAAGTGTTGCTGGTAAATTGGGAATTTCAAAGAGTGAATTAATTGATCCTCAAAATAGCAGTTCTGCTGTTAAGCAAGCATTGGCTGAAGCTCACGTTATTGGTGATGTTCGTAAATATTTTGAAGCCAAAGGAGTTGATTTAACAAGTTTTGATAGAAAGGAAAGAGACGATAAAATTATCCTAGTTAAGAATTTCCAGCATGGTACAACTCAGGAAGAAATCGGTGAAATGTTTTCAGTCTATGGTCAATTGAATAGAGTTTTGATGCCACCAGCAGGAACTATTGCAATTGTTGAATTCAGAGATGCACCATCTGCAAGAAAAGCTTTCAATAAGCTAGCTTATAGAAGACTTGGCAAATCCATTATCTACCTTGAAAAGGGTCCAAAAGATTTATTCGATGGTATTCCAACCGAATCAGATACTGTTAACATTGAAAAGAAATCAGAAGATGAAGGTAAAGAAGCTAAGATCACAACTACTGATGTTATGGATATCGATAAAGTTGAAGAATCTGCAGAAACTAGTGTTGGCTCAACAACTTCAATCTTTGTTAAGAATTTGAATTTCTCAACTACACCTGCTGAATTGACCAAAATCTTCAAACCATTGAATGGTTTCTTGGTTTCCACTATTAAAACCAAGCCAGATGCAAAGAATGTTGGTAAGACTTTGAGTATGGGATTTGGTTTTGCTGAGTTCAAAACCAAAGAACAAGCCAAGGCCGCAATTAGTTCGTTGGATGGTTATTCATTAGATGGCCATAAATTACAACTGAAGATTTCAACCAGGGTTTCCCAACAATCCTCTTCCTCATCATCTACAGTTAAGAAATCAAAGAGAACTAGTAAGATTATCGTTAAGAATTTGGCATTCGAATGTACTCGTAAGGATATCTTTGAATTATTTAATTCCTTTGGTAATTTGAAATCAGTTAGAGTTCCTAAAAAATTCAACAAATCTGCAAGAGGTTTTGCTTTCGTTGAATTCAGTACATTGAAAGAAGCTGAAAGTGCTATGGATCAATTACAAGGTGTCCATTTACTAGGTCGTAGATTGGTTTTAGACTATGCTGAACTTGAATCTGGCGATACTGAAGCCGAAATCGAAAAGATGACTAGAAAGGCTAAGATGCAAACTAACACAAGAAAGATGGCAGATTTAAGAGAGAGTAATACTGGCAAGAGAAAGTTAGATTTGGAAGATGAAGATGAAGGATTTAACTTGAACCAATTGTAAGATCTACAAGTATATATAAAATCGATCAAGAGATTGTTTTCTGATCTCCGCTTATTTAATTCAAATTATTTTAATATATCATACGTCATTAAAAGTCTATTTGTAGTATTAAATGTATATACAACAATCACTGCTTGTTCTTCTTAATCAAACCTTCATTAACAACAAAGTAATCGGTTTCGTGTAGGGAACTCATTGAGATTGAGCTCCAACTGTTTTCAATTTCACCTTTGAGGAAATTAGGCTTATCTGTTTCGATTTCCGAGACTAAATCATCATAATTCAAAGTATCATCTTTAGAGTTATCTGTCATTAACCTTGTTATTTTTGGTTGGGTATTGTTTTTATTTGATACTTCTACTGAATGTAGTTGGTTGATGAAGTTCAACTGATCATTTAAAAATGTTAACAGTTTCAATTCATCCTTTGGAGTCAAAGAAGTTGAAAGACCAGATAATTTCAATAGCTTTGAAAGAACACTTTTATCAATTTTGTTGTCTGTAGTATTTTCTGAGTTTAATAGGTCGTTTGTATTCCAGGTTGGTTTTGAAAAAAGTTCCTGTAAATGGTCCAGCGATTTCAATTTTGATCCCACAGTTGGGGCTTGTTTGCTGAGAAGTTTAGAAGTAGTGGAAAAAAACCTTATAGATATTAGTTTCGTGGCAGATTTCAGGCAATTCATTTCAATTTCTGTGGGTGAATCTGAAAAGAGTTTATGCTTTTCAAGGAGGGTATTCCGGAGAGGTTACTCAGTCAACTGATACACCTGTTAGATATAGAAAACCCAAGCAAACGAATGGTTTACTAATTGTAAATAAAATGAGTGGCGGACGCCCTTTGAAACTTCGCATAGAAAATTTTATTTTTTTATTTTTATTTTTTATTTAAAAATTTTCTTTTTTTTTCCAAATTGATTCAAATTTTCTATACAACTACTTAAGTGTACTCCTTCGATCAATCAGGTTCAAATCTCACGCCAATTAAACCAACATCAATAGAAAACCGCAATAATGGCTAAAATCAAGAAGAAGGGTACCTCCGGTAACGCTAAGAACTTTGTCACAAGAACACAAGCTATCAAAAAGTTGCAAGTGTCTTTGGCTGACTTCCGTAGATTATGTATCTTCAAAGGTATATATCCAAGAGAACCAAGAAACAAAAAGAAGGCTAACAAGGGATCCACAGCTGCTGTCACATTTTACTACACCAAAGATATTCAATATCTTATGCATGAACCTATCTTAAACAAATTCAGAGAGCACAAGACATTTTCTAAGAAATTAACAAAAGCTTTAGGAAGGGGTGAAGTTGGTGATGCTAAGAAATTGGAGGAAAACAGATCAAAATATAAACTTGACAAGGTCGTGAAAGAAAGATATCCATCTTTCTTAGATGCTTTAAGAGATTTAGATGATTGTTTAAATATGTTATTTTTATTCAGCAATATGCCAGCCACTGATAAAGTGAGTGCTAGAGTTACATCCGAGGCTTCAATATTAACTAACCAATGGTTAGCTTATGTTGCCAAAGAAAGATCATTAAGAAAAGTTTTTGTTTCCATTAAAGGTGTCTACTATTCAGCTATCATCAAAGGCCAGGAAGTTATGTGGCTTGTTCCATTCAAGTTCCCACAAAATATCCCGTCTGATATTGACTTCAGAATTATGTTAACTTTCTTAGAATTTTACTCAACATTATTACATTTTGTCTTATTTAAATTATACGCAGATGCCGAATTAACATACCCACCAAAAATTAACGAAGCTAAGTTGAAGGGTGTTGGTGGTTTATCAGCTTACGTCTTGGAAACAAAGAGCGCTAATGGTTCATTACTACCACAAGTTAAATCAACCGAAGAAGTTGAAGAAACAAAACTATCTACTGAAGAAATCAGTAAAGCTTTGGCTGCTAATAATAACGATGAAGAAGAAGAACAAGAAGAAGTTGCTGAAGAGAATGCCTCCGAAAGAGTCGAAAATATTGAATTGGATGAATTTAAAGACAACAACAAAAATACCGGTGATCTATTGCCTCAACCTTCTAAATATGCTGATTCTTCCGCTTCTTTATTCTCCAAATTTACTTTCTACGTTGGTAGAGAAGTTTCAATTGATATCTTGGAGTTTGTTATCTTATCTGCTGGTGGTAAAGTTATTAGTGAAGCTACATTAGACGAAGTTAAAATGAACGGTTCAAAGGAAGAATATGATTTCAGTTCAATCACCCATCAAATTGTTGATAGACCAAAAGTTGCAAACAAGGTTCAAGGTAGAACATACATTCAACCCCAATGGATTTTTGACTGTATTAACAAATCCACTCTATTGAACGTTTCAGATT
Source organism: Ogataea salicorniae (assembly GCA_030557545.1). Classification (NCBI taxonomy): domain Eukaryota; kingdom Fungi; phylum Ascomycota; class Pichiomycetes; order Pichiales; family Pichiaceae; genus Ogataea; species Ogataea salicorniae. The sequence continues at coordinate 169,572 of JAKTPI010000019.1, forward strand.
ACGCACCAGGTGAGACTTTACCACCTCATTTATCTCCATGGGGTGACTCTGGTACTTACGATCCGGAACTTGCTGTCGAAGTTGCTGAAGATGAAGAATCCGAAGATGAAATATTAAAAGATGAAGACGATGAAGAAGAAAACGAAGACGAAGATGAAGAGGAAGATGAAGATTTGAAAGAACAAAAAGAGTTGGAGTTGGAAGCTGCTGGTGTGAAATACTCTGAGGTTGATACCGGCAAGAGTAAGAAGAGAAGTGTTTCTGAAGCTGACAAGGAAACCAAGGAAGAAAAGGACTTGAAGATGATCATGATGTCTAATAAGCAACGTAAGTTATACAAGAAGATGCAATACGGTTTAGAGAAGCAAGAAGGAAGAAAGGAGGAGTTACAAAACAAAAAGAGAAAGCTTGAAAAGACCAAGTCCAAGCTTGCGAAGTTGAACGAAAGGAAATAGTGTATACTTTGTTTATGTAGATTGTTTAATACTTTGTCATATGTTTATATTATTATATATATAGTTCTAATATAGTTGTTTAGTTTTGATTTTTAAGCTACAAAAAAATGTACCAAAAGAAGGATTGTTTGTATCCCTGGTAAACGTTGCTGCGCCACTTAATTATGTTAAAACTGAGCCACTTGCTAAAGAGCGAATCCCCCGAAATCCTAAAAAACGCAATCGATTCATCACAAACAAGACATTTTAGTTTTCGCTATCAGAGGAGAACCTTCTTAGTTCCATATTATGGCATCAACAACAAACAAAAGGTTTGACGTTAAAAATGCAATTGGTTTCCATCTATATATTATTCTACTCTGTACACACTACAACTCATTTTTATCCAAGTTCGACCTGCAAGTTCTTCACTCTTATTGTTTTTTTTTCTATCATTACGAGGTAATCGCTCAGTAGTATATTATATTGAATACTCAAAATTATTTCTTCACTTCTTCAGCTGCATCATTATCTTTATTTTCTGATACATTTGCAAAGTCCTTGGTATAATTGAATGAGAATTTACAAATTTGGAATTGGTCCGTTTTTCAATATCTCTTTTGCATATACACATAGCTAAGTGTTCAAATAAATAATGAACAATGCAACTGGGCCTTCTCCAAATCATAATAAAAAATTCTCTTCACCTGCTCAGATCAAAACAAATCCCGGATCACAGTCTTCGTTGAATAAATCAAAATTGAAACCATCATCAAAAGCTAAGTTTCAACACTTGCAGCCACCTGAATTTCAAACACAATTGCCAATTTCTCAATCCCATAAAAAGAGCTTGAAAATAGAGTCAGATTCTCCAAACGGTTTCAAAGACTCTCCACAAAATCCATTATCAACTTCAGATCAATTCAAAGGCCCTTCTGATCATAATTCACCATTGTCATCTTCAAGACCCCTATCGCAACCGGGGTCTCCTAGCCAAGGGCCTTATAGACCACAATCCAACTCACCTCATATATCACAACAGCAACAGTTCACTCAGCAACAATTTCAACCTGAGTATCAGCAACCCTATAACCAGTATCCACAGCAATATCCACAACAGTTCCAACCTTCTTTACAGCAGCAACAGCAACAAGTAAACTTCATGAATATCGGGCCACAAAATCAGTTCCCCCCTGGGCAATTTGCTCCACAAGTTCCGCCACAAGTTCCTCATCAGATGCCAAACATGGTACCTCGTATGATACCACATCAAGGTAATGTAATGACAGCTCCTCCAATGAATTCAAGACGACAAAATCAATTAGCACTTCGTGGATCAATCTCACATACACCAACTCCCATAAATGTTCCCCCAACACCTACAATGACTTCTACGGGTGCCACTCTACAACAACCTCAAATCGATAGTAAGCCAATGGTTGCAAATCCACAACAGCAATGGAGACAAATTCAAGGTTTAAGTAACGGTGACATAAATACGGACACTATGACTGCTGCTGCGGTATCTGCTATGATGGGAGGACCTGGTGTTATCTCTTCCCAGCAACTCTCAGCTTTGCAACAACTACAAGCTACATATGGAGATTTACAGAACAACATCCACAGGCAACTTAATGAACAACACAAAACACCAAAGGGTGATGCAATAGTTGTGGGTCAACATCAGCAGCTACTTCATCAACAACAACCACAACATTTACAACAACCGCACCAACAACAGCAACAACGACAACAACATCAACAACCTCAACAACAGCAACAACATCAACAACCTCAACAACAGCAACAACCTCAACAACCACAACAACCTCGACAACATCAACAACAGCAACAACCACAACAACCTCGACAACAACATTCACATCAACCGCCACCTCACATTCCACCTCCCCATCAACCTCCAATGCAACAACATCAGCAACAGCAGCAGCAACGCATACCACTACAACCACATCAGTTACAGCAACAGCAACAACAGCAACATATGCATCAACAGCAACAGCAACAGCAACAGTTACACCAACAACAGCTACACCAACAACAGCTACACCAACAACAACTGCAGCAGCAGCAGCAACCACATCCACATCACCAACCTCCTCATCACCAACATCAACATCAACACCAATATCAACACCAACATCCCCATTTGCACCAACATCAACATCCACCACCTCAAATTCCATTCCAAGTTCAACAGCCACCTTCAAATATTCCAGTTAGTTTTCAACAACCCGTTCTCCAAGGCCAAATATCACAGTTTGATTTCAATACTGCTAATGACATCAAAAAGAATATAGCTAACATCGCAATAATAAGATTATTTGGTTTGACTGAAAATTTATGTGTTCGTACGGATTCTGAAAACATGGAACATTGGAAAAAGGTTATTGAAGAATTCTTTTCTGAAAATGCTGTTGCCTCCTTGGCTTTGAAGAATGGAAATGATGGACGTTTTTATAACTTTACTTATTCATTATTTGCGAGAATTATTCATTCTGTTGCTAAAGCAGGTGTTGGCTCATTTGAACTTTCACAAAATTTGATAAAAGCTAATGTCTTAGCCAATGGTTCTACGCATTTGGAATGTTCAAGATTGATAATGAGAAATTGGTATCTTGATGGGTCTTATGTTACCCTATATGGTCATACTAAAGTTCAATTCAATCGACAGTTAAAGATTGAAAAAATTGATATTTCTGTTTACAGAACTTCAGCTGGTTTAGAAATTTCCACAATCGAGAAATTCTTGACCAATAATGACCTAGTTGATGCAAAAAATATAAGGTCCAATTTCAATGCTTTTAAAAGTCTAAGTAATTTTGGGTTACAAGAAAATGTTATGAGAGTTATGCAAGTTAGTGATGTTATGACTTTGGTTAAACCTTTGATGCAATTCCATGCAAACTCTGGTGCTGCGTCTCCAATAGCTTCTTTGGATGCATTCAATAAATCATCCATAGGTGAATTTAAACTACTAGAAAAAATGAGTCATCAGTATCAACAACATCAAAGACAAATATTCGTTCAACAGAGAAAATCTTTAGTGAAACAACAACAGCAAGCATCGCAACAACAACAACAACAACAACGTCTATTCCAAAATGGACAACCACCTCTGTCAGCAAGTCCACATCTTTCTTCATCTACACAGCCTTCTAGACCGACAACTGGTGCTCATGGTAAAAGAAGAAAAGGTGATATAGGTTTCAATAAATTAGATTTAGCTAATTCAACACTGAACAAAAGAAGGAAAATGGGATTAACTCCAGATTCCAACGCTGATGGTAATGGAGGTACATATTCGGTTCCAAGTGATGGTAGTAGTGACGCTGTTAGTCCCCGCACTGTTGATAATAATAAATGATCTCCATTTCTTTAATACTAATCATTTATTTTGGAATGATGGATTCTTTCTTTATTTCATGCATGTATTTAGTCTTTTTTTGCTTTTTTCTTTTCGCTGTATTTTATATATATTCGTATTTAATTTCAACAAATGTCATTGTTGTTTGTTATTGCTTTGTTGTACCTTTTATATAATAGATTTTTGTACTCGTTTTCCTCCCCATTTACTTCATAGAACTTATCTTATTGGTTTGTTACATTACCTAAATTTGAAATGTTGCCAAAAAGTAAAAACATCCCATTTTACAACAAAATGTACGTCGCAATTGTTGTTTGCACACAGAAAATTATAAAAATATTGAAAAATATTTTAGTATAGGTATGAAAGAAAGTTGAAATCTTCAAAATTAATAACCGGTGGTCAATGTTTGATGAGTTTGTCAAGTGAATGGTCTTGTTACAGATATAATTTTTCAACTGTGGTGGATACTATTTATGTATGATTCAATCAGTTTGTATGATTTTATCTTTTATTATGCTTGAGGGTTCAAGAGATTTGATATGTGGAGATTTTAATAGTCAGAGTACAATTTGCAGAACAGCTGTTCTTTCTTTCATGACTCTACTGGCAAATAAAAACAGAATATCATCTTTTTCGGAATATTTGAGCCAAGTCCTATTTCATTTATCTTCTAGTGTCAATGATTTTTCATTGGCTATTCTATTTTTGAGATAATTCTAACAACAACTTGTAAGCAACTTTGAAAGATCAGCAATTTCACATATGGTAAGTTTTGGATAATATGCTTTCTTTCGTGACGGAAAGTAAATCAAATTTCTCACCAGTTTTTGAGAGCAAGTCGTCTCTCTATTTTTTTATTCCCATGAGATCAGAGTGACCAATTCTATTGTTTACTTGACCTGTATAGAGGTTCGATTAAACTTAAGAGTTGCCGAAAAATAAGTTTTCCGCTTTTATTTTTTAATTTACAAAGGTGGTTTTGCTTTTTAATTCACTGATAATATGTGTTGGATTCAATATAGGCTGATATCGCGTGATTATCCTGTAATGTAATTCAGGGTTGTGTTTCATTTCAGGTATAAGATTTTGTATAACCTGGTTGTGACTGACTGTATTATTACTAAATTTTTTTGTTATTGATTTTTCAATATGTTGTAACTTGGTACCAGTTTTTGAAAGCGGAGGTGGATTTTTTTGCAAAAGCCTATTCTGCTATTCAATAGATTATAAGTTTTTTTTCTTCTTCTACGATCCATTTGGGCGAAAATAAAAAAACTAGTGAACATTGGCGACTCAGAAATGATAGACGAAGTGATTAATTTCAGACAATTGACAACTCTTCAGATGAAGATTGAAATGAAAAAAATAATGGCTGAGTATAGAAACAAAAGAAAAGAGTTCAAGTTGACCAGTATTAGAAAAAACAATATTGTGTACCCACCACGATACTATGAGCAGTATTTTTATTCACAAAAAACTTAAGTCAACAGACCCAGTAGATTGGTGAGCATCCATGCAAAGAAAATAACTAGTAGCACCAAGATCTTACATTTTGAAGTGTAAAGTTTTTAATATTAAACTAAACATATTAACAAAGGCAATCTTTGCTAGATCATCATTTTAAAACTTATATACCTTCAAGTACAGTGTAGCTCTGGGAAACTGACTTTCAGAGATTAAATCTGTACGCTCAACGAAAATTTTAGAATCTACCGCGCCACACCTTACACACGCGCCACACGCGCCTCATCTCACATAAGTCGTGTATCACACAGATAGTATCACAACAATTTCAAACTTTACTTTAATATAAATAGAGGGAGTTTCCCCCCCTGTTTGTCAAGTTATTATTTTATACTTTTATACTTATATAGTTTCATATAAGGTATCGATTACATATATTACCGTTATTAATCTTGTAATCTGACAATATCAGATGACATATTGAGCTTCAAATAAAATAAGGTGTTTGAAATAAAATGATCAATTTGATAAATAAAATAATATATTAATAACGGTAATATATATAATCGATACCTTATATAAAACTATATAAGTATAAAAGTATAAAATAATAACTTGACAAACAGGGGGGAA